>OMLP01019375.1:15482-25853 GCA_900302685.1 Spondyliosoma cantharus
GAGATTTCTGAAAAAAAAAAAAAAAAAAACATGCAGCCATTTACTTACAGATGGCAACCTTATGGGATCTGCACACGAATCCCAACTCCATATGTGAGTTCTCTTGTAATGTTAAGCTCTGGCTTAATTCTGCAGTGTCTGCGGTGCATGCATGGATGTAGTGTGTCTAAGATTTGAATAACAAGCTGCTCGAGCTGATTTTTTTCCCCCAAGTGTTTATTGGAGCAATTATTCTTTTTTTTTTTTTTCTTTTTTTTTTTTTGCACTGTGGCAGTAATGATCCATTTCAGGAATTAAATAAATAATTGCGCACTACATACTAATGAGTGGATGCTCCGTCGTTTATTAAATGATGACCAGTATTTGCTGATCTCTTTCGAGGCTGCAGACTAACTTATTGCTCCACCTTTGCAGAACTGTCATGAAAAGCTATTTTAATAACCATGAATGTAAACTGTCCCTTAAATCTAAAATCTCTATCATTATAACCAACAGTTATCATTTACAACTATTAGCATTCAAGACACTTTTACCACTAAATCAGCTGAAGTACTTGAATATAGTTATTCGCAGTGAACTTGTTGTTAAATCAGACACTCCACAGAATAGTCAAGCGTCCTACTGGACCGTCGAACCTTGTAACGAAGCAGAAACTGTTAAACATGCGCTGATGGATTGATGATAAAAAAAGGAAGGGAGTTGTTATTCACACTAATCTAAGTGCTGATGGAAAAAAAAATGTTTTTTTTAAATATGGGAATAGGCTAGGAGAGACGTATTGGAGAGCATGTGAAAAATATGTACGGTAGTTAATTACGAGAGAAGAATATTCTTTTGACCCGGTTTGAACAGTCATAGTTTTAAGTATTTTCCTAAAACTGATGGCATATACGACTGTGAAAATGCATACAAGACCACACGCCCAACAGACGTCTATTTCGACGCTCGACAAAACGCGTAAAACCGTAAATGTTGCAGAGCCTCACAAATCTCTCCTTTCACACGACAGCAGAGTTTGCTGTGATTTTCACCTTTTTAAATCCTTTTTCTGTGACAACACGACGGCCATCTTGGTTTTTGGTGACATGCGTCGTGCGAGACGATGTCGTTCACGGAGCAGCTTCAGGTGGTATTTTTACTAGCTTTACGACAAACTGCAACTTGCGACTGTTAGCTCGGCAGACTACAGGATTACGCTGCCCACCTCCTGCTAACAGCTAACTGGTGCTCCCCCTGCTGATGTCACCACGGATCGTTGTTCACAGTTGTAGCATTAACTGGGAAAAAATACCGTGTTTCCCCTCTTGATAGTGAGTTTGGTGCAGCCCTTTGGATTTTGATATTTGTGTCATTCTTTTAGCAACAGCATGAATAGAGGAGCTCTGTTGTAGTAAGCACTTGGTTCAGTTTGTCATTTGCTAAGTGATAGCTGTACATATATACATGCATATAAAAATGATTTTTGTCCGAGAGGATGAGTCTCGAGCCCTGATCTCTTTTACACCCAGAGAACATTTGTCTTACAATAAATGTATCTTTTGATACGATGGTACAATTTTCTCTTTCAAAGACATTTAACCCCTCAGCCTTACCATTGCAGTGGTTGACCATAGCCAGCAGCTGCTGAACAGTGTCCGTGAGCACGGCCTGCTGTTTCTGCAGCGAGGTGCTGTTGAGCGTGGAGCTGCCAAGCTCACCCTGCAGCTGACTGACCAGCCGACTCTGCCTCTCCAGGAGCTCTTGAAGCTGCTGCTTTTCGCTCTCCAGCCCTTGCAGCTCCTTCCCATACCGAGCCTCCAACGCTAAGAGCCTCTGTTCCAGGAAACTACCATAGACAAAAGAACAAAGCAATGGTTTTGTTTTCCTTAAGACAGCGCACTGGAGATGCGGAGAAATCAGCCAATCCAAAACATAGTATTATATCAAGCATTTAGGTGCATATTGAACGCGTGGCAAGGAAGCAGGAAGAACAATCCATTCACTCAGGATTTACCTTGCGCAGCAGAGGTTGCACAAACTTGCACATTTACATAAGGATGACTAATAGACTTCAGCGTGACAGTCTCATTGGGCTAACAACATATAAACACCTGTACTGCAGCAGCATGCACAGATGGGCCTGCATGCTAAGCCTCTCGATCACAGCCATGAGGCAACCATCTGACAGCGTGTGTGTGTCTGTGTCTGTGCATGTGCGTGTGTGTGTGTGTGTGTGCGTGCACAAGAGCCACACCCCCGCCTCCAAATGAAGATCATAAATCCCTCCAGCCTGATCTTTATGGCTTTGACTAACGACTCGGCAGCAGTTATTTATTGAAACAATCCAGCCACCCAGATTGAACAAGCTACTTTTCAGCCCTGTGCACACGCGGCCGCCGCACTAAATGTGTATCCATAATCTGCCACTTTAGGCAGCAACTCAGTATGGGGCCTGGAAGGCAAGATGGATCAATTCAAATCATTTTTAACATCGCTTCCATTTCATTTCTGCTCTGTGGGGGGTGGGGGGGACACTCAATAATAGCGGCAAAGCAAGATAGCAAATTGTTCTCCACTATGTGTATTTTACTTTCAGGAACAGTCAAAGTGTAGACAGCGAGCATGAAGCAGCCCAGCAATGTTTAAACAGTTAGAAGGTTTGACAGAACAAACCATTCCGGATCACATTGCATCCTGGGCAATTAAACTGTTATGCTTGTGATCATGTGCTATTTATTATTATTGTAGCATGTATATTACTATTAGACTGCTCTCAAACCCTGTCCACAAAATGTTCCGCTTCCTGCCAATAGTATTTTACATGTAATGCCTATGAAAACAAACATGTCTCTGTGCTCTCTGTGGTTGGCTGCAGTTCAAATACTGGCTCCGTGCCCTCAAGGATCAGCAGCAGTAGCCCCCTACAAGCACTACAGTCCTTATTTTATACCACAGCTGCCTGGCTGCAAATCTACTCTGACCTCTCCAGTTTCATGCGTCCCCATCATGGCGCTCAGCCTTGTGAAGATGTATTCATTTATTTACATGTCAGAGCCGTGACACCGACTTGAAGGACGAGGGCCAAAGGCCAGCGCGCGGCCAAGCAGGGCCAGATGTGTAACAGGTGTTGGAGCCGGGGCACGGTGTTCTCCCAGTCACACTCGGTACAGATGGATGGAGCGATAAACAATCAGATTTAAAGAGAGAAAACAGCCGCTCCCTTTCATGCCGCCCAGCACCCTGTCCTTCACCCCTGCTGGCCTTAATTTGACCTTGTGTTCCTCGAGAGAAGAATGGGAAACCACTCCTAACATGCACTGCCTATTCGCTGGCAAACGCACACACACGCTGACACAATATGTATTATGCTGTTGTGAAGTGCCCTGTTTTTCAGATCTGCTGGAGTCATTCAGTCATTTTCCAGCTATAGCTAGGACAAGTTTCACACATATGCGTGTACACATGCAGTACGTTACAGTTTTGAACACCTTGATATTTTGCCACCCAGTCTCAAGTAGCTTTTTCCTGTGAAAGCATTCTTTGGTGCACAGGAAGAGGTGGCTGTCATGTTTCCTACGGCAGCCCCGCCAGCTCATTGGGAGTCGGTGAAGAAAATGAAGCGGCAAAGAGGAAAACAGCGCCACCTACAGCAACTAAAACCCGGAAAACTTTCAGAAAATCCCAGAAAAAAGACAACACTGGCGTAAAACGAGACTGCTCAAAGGTATACACTAGGGGGCAGCATATCGCCGGAGCATATGACTGCTGCTGCTCTTTGCTAGCTAGCAACCGTTACCCAGTTAGCTCCTGGCTCAGTTAGCCGTGGAGCCAGTGGCCCCTGAGTTTAGAGATCTCGATACCTGGTTGTATTTTTCCGTTGAGTGAGGAAAATAGTAGTGAAAATATTGCTTTTCTTGATATTTTGTGACGTTTATTTTGTGAGTTTAATACGCGAACACCTGGCATATATCTGCCAACTGGAGATATCGGACTCTTGCCTGTACAAAGTGGTGTTTTGAGGCGAGACGGGCCGGGGCTACCTGGTTAGCATGTTAACTTCTGGAGACGACGAAGCAGCACAATGCATGGACGTCTTTGACACATTATCAACACTGCTGTTTCTTCTATTTCTAGTTCTTTTATTTTTGCTCCATTAACATGTTGTGGCTGTGGTGTCGACAAATGAGAGAAAAAGGGGGCTCTAAAATTACCACTTATATTCACAATGACGGCTCTGGAAAGGAAGTGCCCTTCACACGGCACAAGACTTGCAGCAAACCAACCATTGTGATGTGTGTGTGTGTGTGTGCGTGTGTGCGTGCGCGCTCACCTGTTTTTATCGCTGAGGCGTGAGATCTCCTGTGTCTGCAGGAGAATATGTTTCTCCAGCCGGTTAGTGAAGAGCGAGTACTCGAGCAGCTGGATCTCCAGGCGACTCGTCTGGTTTAGCACCTATAGATTGATTTAAATAAAAAAGAAAAAAACAGAGGAATAACTCCATCACAGCGGGCGAAGGTTGGAGAATGGATTGGAGCGACGAGGGGCATTGACGGGAGGGAATAAAAAAAGGTTGCCCTCCTGCTGATTTCGTAGCGAGCACCCTTGGGGCTAAACAGTGTCGCACAAGACATCAAAAGGGCTCATAAGGCTCATTCTTTGATCTTGGAACGCGAACTTGAGCTCATGTGCACCTGCGACATGTTTTGAAGGCGCGGATGATACAAAAACACGAAGCGGCTCCGATATTTGCACAGGTTGTGGTTTCATATCGACTTTGATAAGAGAAAAAGAAAGCATGACAAAAACAAGCCAATCTGTAATAACAGCTCTGTAGCATGATTGAAGACACATCTGTGTTGTGCTACTGAGTTTTATGTTTTAATTGGCTTGCTGTCAGGCACCCAGCTCAACTTATTGTGTCAATCAGAGCCGGCGGATCCAAATACCAGCTGTTTAAAAGCAGTTGCCGCCACCTTCGGGCACGACTCCTCGGCGGGTTCCATCTGATTTACATTTAATTAAGTACTTTGTGAGTGACATCATTTGTTTTTGCACGGGTGTGACCCGCACAGTTGTTCATTTGGATTGGCTGCAAACAATTTCTCTCAGGCTCACACAGACGCTTCCTGACGGGCTCACCTGGGTCTCAACGTCTGTCAGTTTGCGGGTCTGCTCGGCTGATTGGCTTAGGAGGTTGGTTCCCATCTCCAGCATGGCAGCTGTCTGGGTGTGTACCGCAGTTCTCTTCATTTCCTCCATCCCAGAGCGCACATTCTCCTGGATGAAGTTCTCCAGCTGTAAGGAGAACAAGCAGACTTTGAGAATATTATCCAGGATGTCAGAATCCCTAGTTTCATTGTGGTGCTAATCATATTTTTTTAGAGGAAATGTCCCTTTTCACTGACATCTTGATGCAGTTTGAAAGCAGCAACCTTGGAGTCTTTTTCAGCTAAATCTTTTCAGTTACTGTGATGGACTCATGGAATTTAGTAACCCTAGGCTACTTGCAGTGTATCGCCACCCATCTATCCCTCGGAAGATCTTACCCTTAGATTAATAAGATTATATATAGTGTTTTGGAGTTTCACTGGGATTTCAAAAAGAGGGATGATATACAGACTGACTTTGTGATATTCATGTGCAGGACTTCAGGGATAGTCACCTACACTCTGTAATCAATCAAGCCCAGAGAAAGAAGCATTGGCAAAACCCGTCACGTGTTGCAGCAGGAGTATAAATAGCATGACATCCATCTTCCCCCAATAAATAGATTTTCTTATTAATGTGGCCGGTTTGAGCAAACGGCATGTGGAAGACAAATTTGTCCTTTCCTGACGGGTACAATGGAATTCTGTCTGACGTTCAACGGCCGATGGCCTGTGCCCGGCAATAAAGCAGAGTAGAATATCGAACAATAATATTTATGACTTTTCTGGTTAGAGATCAGACTTCACTCGTTAAACTGCAGGACTGGAAAATTAGGTCTCCGAGGATCCAGCTAATGAGCGGGTATTCGCAAAAATCGAAGAGAATTCAAATGAGGCTATGATTGTTTGTTTTTTCAATGCAAATGGCCGTTTTCAGAGAGGAACGGGATTATGATAATGCATTACCACAGGAGAGGGCTTTTTCTATATTTTATACGACAAAGAAAATACTGATCCAAGTGGGCAAATAGAGATGAATCTGCAATTAAATTGTTTGTCTCCTTGTAATCGTTCTCCCTTTGTCCCCTTCTTCCTCTTGATCTCTCGCACTAACTCCCTCATCCATTTCAACTCTCCCCTCTTCCTCCCGCTCGCTCTATAAATACATCTCTCACTCCTCCATCCCGCTACTTTTAGGACAAGTGAGACAGCCGAAAAAAAATCCCCATCATAACGAAGGTTATGAAGAGATTACCAAGCGGATTAAAGCCAACTCCAAAGGAAGAACCGAAGATCCCCGCATCATAATCAGCCCCATGTATTGAGGCTGCTATCGGCCGCCTGTCCAAAGCGTTCCCATTACAGCCTTCTGTGACAGAGCTCAATCCAACGGTCTTGATTCACTCCATCTCCCTCTTCCAATTGCGTTAATTGCAGCTCTGTCACACGCCGCTCCCTGCAGCCAGATAAATCACATTTGGGATATAGTATAATTCTCTTGTATTGTGTCTGAGACGGGGACAGTAGGGATCAGTGCTGAGAAAATCATAGGACTTGTATCACAAGATATCTTAATTGTTGAGCCAATGGACACATTTGTTCTCGATTACAATTACAGAGGAGAGGAGGAACATGTCCGCTGGGTGTTCTGGCAAGTAATAGTGACTGAGACACATCGTCACAATAGCTTAATTATATTACATATGTTTTCATGTAAAACACGACTTGATTGACGTGTTAGCGCAACGCCATTCAGCAAAATTAACTGCATTCCAGGCCTGAAGAATATTTTTGCGGTATACCTCTAATGTTTTATTGTAAGTGGCTGTGGACAAAAGCATCAGTTAGCTTTGGTTTTATTTGGATTTCGACCTCCATCACACAACAATGGCCGAGAACGACATTTTGCTTGCGGTGCAAATAGCATTTAAAAATGACATTTAGAGAAATCGGCAGCAAAATCTTTTTTTTCCAGAAACAATCTCCGTGTTGTTTCGCGGAATCGATGGATCTCATCGTGGACAGATGGCAACTACTTTCTGTTGAAGAATTTTTCCTAAGAGAAACAGTTGACAGCATTTTTCTGGGGATTTTTCAGAACCAGGACATGTTTCTGGAAAGAGATGTTGTAGTGGAATTGTTTTCCAGTCGTCTCTACGGAAACATAGAGGAAAAAAAACAATAGCAGATGGATTGCCACAACATTTGGTGTAGATATTCATAGTCCCCAGATGAATCCTTATTACTTTTGTGATCCCAACATTTCATCTAGCACCACCAGTCGGTCAGCATTATCACTTGTCCAAGTAAAATATCTCAACAATTAACCTTTTCCCAATGGTCTAGTGTTACAAAAGCAAGAAACGATGCATTTTGAACTGGCACCCAAGTATCGTGATAGTTGGGGATCGGATGTGTATCGTCCCACCCCGGAATGTTAGCATGCTAACAAGCAACTACGATGGTGAACACGGTTTAAATGTACCTGCTAAACATCACTTTGTTAGCATGTGGACATTAGCAATGAGCTCAAAGCATTGCTGTGCGAAACTACAGTCATGCAGAGCTGCGTTTATGGCTGTAGAAGCGTGCCACATTAGATGCAGACATTGCAAAACCTTGGCCAGATTAAACCAAAACAGTCTCTTTCCTCGATACCCCCAGAGACATGTTTTTGTACTTTGGATGAACTGACTTTTCAAAACACGTTTTTGTTTATTTTTTCTCAAAGATCGTTGAGGATGGAGAAAAAAGGGGTGCATGTTTGAGCAAGACCAACTGAATAATGTGGGTGACATATTTCAACATTGGCTTAATGAAATATTACTGGGCGAGGAAGCCAGGTCGCCAAGGGTTCCCTAGCCACCTTGATCTCTATGCAATATTTCTGCATTAGCATAATCCGCACAGGCTCTTAAAAGCACTAAACAAAAGCACGCTCACATCCCTTTTGCCAACCCTTCAGGCGCAAGGGACTAGATGGGGGGTTACGTAGGGGGTTAGGACCAAAAGAAAGCAAACACTAGTTTCTTCTTGGAAAAACAGAAGACAGACTCTGGAACATTAATACAGTCCTGTTGCTCTCTTCTACTTGGAGATCCCCCGTGCGGAACATGTTGGATTAGTGTGTGTGTGTGTTCCTAAGTTAGTGTGTGGGTGTGTGTTTTCTTTTAAGGGGTTTGGGTGGACGGCTCACAGTAAGAGTCATACCGTCCCTGGGGAGCTCTGGTAAGATGGTATAAAGTTTCACGGACACACCGACACACACATGCCTGGAGCGCTTCCACATGCATATTACCTATTTCTCCCCGAGCCTATGCAGATAGGCTTAATGAGCTCCACGAGGTGCTGAAAAGGCTTTGCCATCTGGGGTCAGAGGTCGGTATACCCCCGTGCATGTCTTAAAGAGCTCTCTAGAGTCGGGCTATGTTTATGTGGAAAACCCACCTACGGTGCGATCAGTTATGCATCACTGGCCTGCTGGGGGTAACTTGTTGAAAGGTCAAAACTTTGTGTTAACTCCAGACTTTCTGTGGAGGAAGTTTGGCAACGCAGCAAGATGTGTGTCAGCAGGGCTTTTTCTGATTTAAAATCTATCTCCTTCACGACTGCTCATATCACAGCTGCGGTGGAGAGAGTGAAACATACAGCTCAGAATATGTGCAAGACGTGATGCTTTTGTATTCGCCAATTTAGCCAGTGCTTTTCAGATTGCATCCATGAGTAATATACTGCACACATGAGGAAAAGTGTGTGTGCACTCTCACTATATCTTCCTCGCTTTGTCTGTCACACACATACAGCGTGGCCCCCTGGGACGCTTCCCATAGAAGCTAGGTCGCCAGTTCATAGACTGAGCATCAGACAGAGTGCACACAGGGGACTTGTGTGTGTGTGTGTGGTTTTTTTCATTCTGTGTGCATGTCGAGAGAGCACGAGCAAGATAGACAAAGAGTACGAGATGTGATGGTCGACAAGTCAAGGTGTGAGATGAGACACATTCATCATCCCAGAGGTGCAGAGCGGTCCAGATAGAAGCGAAGGAGACGGATAGAGAGGAGCAGTGTCAAAATAAAAAGGAGGCTGGGGAAAGGGAAGGAAGGAAAAAAGCGCAGACAATTTTGTGGTGAGTGAGAGCGAGAGTGGGAAGTGACAGGAGCACAGGAAGAGCTTTGGCATTCATAATGCCCCATTTTCAAATCCCGAAACATAATCAACATGTTTACGCTCGGCCGGCCAATCTAAACACTCGACACAAACCCTTATAATCGGGCCGAGGATTAGTGTATACCATAAATATTCTCTGAGTGATGCAGACAAGAATAGGGAGACGGGTGGAGAGGGGTGGCGTGTCAGTCAGTCTCTCCCAGACAATGGCCCAACACTGATTCTGTGCCCCGATGACCTTAGCAATGAAAACACTATTGTGAAGCCGCTTTTAATCGCATCATTTCATTTTAGTCAGTCATAATCCGAGCTAAATGGAATCGCAAAGGCCAACAGCCTGGAGAAGAGACGTGCTGAAATGTGTCTCCAGCAGATAAACACGTTTTTTTCTGAATGAGGAGCATGTTATATTTTTAAGTCAGCTGGGTTTAGTAAGGGGGGGGGTGTTGAAACATGAGTTGAGAGCAAAGTTTCTGAGGAATGCTAATTTAGCAGGTTTAACTGTGTGGGATGTGTTTGGCACCGTGTGATATAAGCAAACTTATTTCATCTTGTCTTTCAGCTCTCGCATGCAACAGGGAGTTCTGGCCTCCCAGCGGTCTTAAATACAGACACACACTCATACCATACAGCAGGCGTTGTCATGGAGCCAGATATGCATACAGCCAGGGAGTCCCAGCTGAGCACTGAACTTATCAATAATGAAGGCTTGTCAACAGCTGTTATCGGCTAGTGTATCGTGGACGTCCCATGCTTGTTTGTTCAGCATTCGGTTTGAAGCTCTGCAGGCTAACGTGTGACATGTGAAAAGGACAAGAAGAAGACCACCAAGAATAAGAGCGTCCGTACCTTCTGAAGCCACTGGGTGTTGTTCTCCATGGCACTCTCCAGACTCTCCAGCTTCGTCTCCTGCCAGGAAGGCCTCTCCTTTTGGGCCTTGACCGTCTTTGATTGGCTCGTTCCAGGCTCGGCCTCGGGCGGGGAGTCCCTCTGGAGGGTGTTGGTGACCTGGAAGTCCTTTAAAGGTTGGCAGTGCTCCACCTCAGGGAGGATGAAGGTGTAGCTGCAGGGGCCGTGC
>OMLP01019379.1:0-10560 GCA_900302685.1 Spondyliosoma cantharus
TTTTTTACAAGTTAACAGTTTCAATTTACAATCACATTTGAGAGAAGCAGCAAATTCCTCACATTTGTAGTAACAATCTTTTAAAGAGGAAATTTGCTCCTTCAAGCTTCTCGGATGGCATGATTTACACTTTTCTTTGTCATATATGAAAATAAACTTAACATGTTGGGGTTTTGAACTGTTGATTGAATGAAACAAGTTACAAACTACCAGTTAAACTCCCCATATGCAAAGGTCATCTATTTTTTAAAACTACAAACCTGCCTGTCAACAATAATGAACCATATGTGTAGTTCACGTGTTGTTTAAAAAATATGTTTATTTAAAGTTTATTTCAAATTTTGTGCCACTATTTTGCGAATGTATAACAAAAAGTTTGTTCATCCTTGTTTCATTCCTTTGAGGGTCATTGCAACTGATTAGAATAGGAAGAACTGACTGACCATTGATCCCGCCCCCCTTAGTTACTGTTGCTAGGTCTGACGAGCTGGACAATAAGAAACACGGCGACACTGGCCCCGTTGAGCCAGCTGCAGCAGTGTTTAATAAATCAAGAAGTTGACAGTAAGAACTACAGCACACGATGTACTGATATGTTCATGAAGTGAAGTTTTATGAACGTGGCAAAAAAGACGCGCATTCCAGTCAGTAGGAAAATGAGAGAAGCTGAGCACATAGCACATATGTTTAACAGCAAATGGGAATGGGGAAGTTGACTGAGCTATATCCAGGTACAAAGGAAAGGTCAATTGTGTAATACTATAAACCCTGGTCATCAGATTAATTAAGTTTCCATAAAAAACACCGCTATTCCCATAAATGATTTGCTTCCTGTTGTAAGAGGTGATCTTTCCAGCAGATCTGATGGTTTAAGAGGCTAACAATGATCTCTGCTATGCTAGTTTGTTTGTGTTAATTATACTGTATGCACAATAATGTATCACTATTAAAATGCTACAGCACATGTCACAGCCTTTGAGTGTGTTCCAGGTTAAAAAATGTCTATATCAGTATAAAAACAGTCCTCGCTGAACGACTGGAAGCTGTTAACGATGAAGCACTGAGTCATATTCCTGAGGTGTCTGTTAAAAGTCAACATCATGAGGTAAGACTGAGGCTGCGTCATCCGCACAGGCAGGAGGAGGGGGAGGGGTGTGGTCACTTATTCCCTGGCACGCCACACCGGGTTTCCATGCCCACCTTGCTGTAATACAGCCGACCGGACCAGCACACACTGCAGAGCTATAAATGCACCGGCTCCACACACACACACACACAGACAGGAAAGCCCCTCCAGTTACAGCCAGCAATGTAATCCAGAGGCCAGGGACTCCCCCCCCTTCTCCTCCCAGAAGAGACAAAGCATCTGCCACGTGTATGCTCATATAAGTGTGTGTGATTGTTACAGAGACAGAGAGAGAGAAAACCTCAGTGTGCATGTGTGTGATTAATAACTGTACAATGAGTCGTTACAATTCACCCTGGTAAGTCACTGAAGCCTGACGTGTTTGAGGAATTGTGTGTGTGCGCGTATGTGTCCACAGAGTAATCAGGACTCTCCAGCTGCTTCCTGCCTGGCCCAGGTGCTCAATCAGACCCCAGCAGACCTCTCTGTCTCTCTCTCTCTGCATGGTCGGGCCCTCAGCACACAACAGTAGGAACTACAGGATATCTGAAGGACCTCAAAACTCTGCACCAGGACCAAAGTCTTCACTGAGATTTTGGCTTAATCCAATTTCCAGTTTTTACCACTGCCCCTCAGAACAGAGTTACAAGAGGTAACCTTTCAGCTTTCAGCTTCCAGTTGATTTCTTTTGTTACTGTGGCAATCGTGCTTTTATCATAATGCCACTTATCTGAAAGGCAACGGACGCTTTCAATTATTAATTAACCTCACGCCATTATTCCTGATTAAAGTACATTTTTACTGCCAATAAAACAAAAAAAGCAACATGCTCTCTATCAAATAAGTTCCTAATTGGCCCGTTGTACTGCTGTGGACAAACTAGTCTGGTTGAAACAGAAGTGATGTCACAGAAAAGAAAAAAACTGAAGCCAAAACAAAAACAATAGTTTCAAGCATTCAAGTTTTTAATTGTTTCCAGTGTTTTATTTTCATCTCTGTGTTGAATGAATGTTTTCCTGGTCATATAAAACAAACAGGTGAAAAACAGGAAGTGTTCTGTGCATTTCATCTATTATTTAATATCACTAGCCTTGGCAGATTACCAAAAGAGTTAATTGAGAGACTGACTACCTGTCAAGTTTCTCTGTGCGAGAGAATCATCACGCAATCTAGTTTGAGATCCAGGATCTTCCCTCACAAGGTATGGCAGACCTTTTAGCACACTGACATGAGCACCAAGTGTGAGTGTTTAGTTTTTAAAGATTTGTTTCACTCTGGGAAGGAAACCAAAAGCTACCTGAAATTCCCAAATGTCATTACGGGGGTCTAAGGTTTCATTTTATTTAGTTGTCAAGTCAGGACAGTCGACAACAAGTTCTGATGAGTATTAAGAGGTGACTAGATCTCTACTTTGAAAATAATTGACACCAAACTTCATCATCAGCTAAAACTGTTGACATACAGCAATGATATGATACAATATCAGTAAAACTGGTGCTACAAAAAACGGTAATCAAAGTTAAACATAACTTTCAGCTGATCATGACGTCCATTAGCCTCTAAACAAATTAGTCACATTACTTGAGGATAAGGCTCCTGGACAGTAATTTAAGAGGAACCACCGGATGCACGATATCGTATCCGATAACAGGAGACTCTTACTGCCTGAGTGAGCCGGCACTCGTGTGTTATCTCCTGACTGCACCACTTTCTGCCATCAAACTGAGGGACTTAGTTTAAAATGTCATATTTGAAACTCTTAACCACTCAAACAAAATAAAAATTTCATGTCTACATTAAACATACAAGAGGCACAAAGATGTAGACGGAAATGTTCAGACATTACAAGTTCCCCTTTTTAAGTTATTCATAACTCTAATAGTATTCATAATGTGGTGTTGGTGCCAGGAATCATTTTCCCAGTGTGTATTTTAATGTTTCCAAAAGGTAGATATCACTTTTGGACAAGAATCTATTTTTGGTCAAACAAGCTGCTCTTAAAAAGTGACTCTTACATCATTGTCAAACTTCCCAGACGTTACTGGGTGACTTGCAGGTGACAGGTGGGACAACACAGAGGCTGATGTAATTTCCCTAAAGCTCCATTTACTGCAAGTGCTGCTGACTAGGCTGTGACTCAGAGAACGACACTACACCTGAGAAACCAATGACATCACCACTTAAGTCTGGTGTGTTGAAAGAGTGAGGGATTAATAAAAGGGTGATTGAAGTGTGAAACTATGGAAGTGAATGTCTATAAAGATTTTAGTCTTAGAAGTAAGGCTTGGCAATATGGCCTTAAAATACTATCACAAGAATGGGCGACAAAATATTTTTGACCAAATACCTCAATATTGTGACAAATGCAAAATATTAACACAATGATATTTGTGACTCTAGTGGCTCTTTAGCCTTCGTTACTTTCTTTTTTTTCTTACAACCACAGAATATGGACAACATGAGACTACTTTTTACGCATTGAATCAGCCTGGCAATACCGACAATGATGGTAAAACAACGTGATGCTTTGTCGTCCGCTCCTTTATTGACATGATGCAAAACTTCACAACAAAATTCCACTTCTTGTTCATCATGACAAGGTAGGCTGCGGAAGGACACATGGGATCCCTTCAAGCACCCATATGAGTCAAAATATACAGCAAATCATAGCAAATATTCAACTGTATTCCTCAACATTACAATAAAATAAATGTCTTCTTTGTATTATAACAAAATAAAATATACACTTGCCATTGTAAATGGTAATTACAATCAGTATTGTGGATATAATGACTAAGCAGGTAAAGCCAAGTATTAGAACAAGTAAAACAGTCTGATCAGTTTAGAAAATGACTCTTTACTGTAATGCAGCATTCAAAACCAGGAAAGACAACTCCTATGTGACATCATGATATCTGAAATCTAAGATAATAAGGATACACCATCAATATATTGGCCAGATCTTTAAGTAACGTGATGTTGGAAAAACATAGGTTGCATTTTGAGTTTCTCTCTCTTTTAAAATTTCAGTGGTCAATATTAAACTTTATTTCCATTAGACTCTAAAATTGATATTCTGACTAGGACTGTAATCAACAATTGTTTTTATTGGCGAACAATATGTTGATTATTTTCTTGATTAATTAATTAGTTGTTACGTCTCTAAAATGTCCAAAAATGGTGTCCACAACACAAAAGATATTCAGTTGACTGTCATGGAGTAAAGAAACCGGAGAGTTTTCACCTTTAAGAAGCTGCAATCAGAGCATTTGGGCTTTTTTTTCCTTAAAAAATAATCAGAACAATAAATTGATCATCAAAATAGTTATCAATTAATTTAACAACAACAATCGACAATTTACTGATTCACCATTCCAATTCTAATCAGATTATTTAATACAATTTGATGTTTATTAGCCAAATTCTGCTACCATATCTAACCTCCACAGTAAACAGTGTATTATGTACTGTTTTTCTATAATGCATTCGGTGCTTTCATACTGTTGTGTTCATTACACAGGAGGAGTCAGAGCTGAGAGAGATTTGGGTGAATTGCTGAATAATGATCCACAGCAGGCAGTCCGTCTATTACAATTCACTCTTCAGTCGCCTGCATCACAAACATGTTTGACAGCTACTGATGTATTGTGTTTGTGATCAGTCCATTTTGAGAGTGAAAATGTGCATCATATTAATAACATACATGTCATGCTGTATTTGTGTGAGTGTGTGCGTGCGTGTGTGCGTGTATGCAATGAGTCATGCCCTACAGGGGGTGGCAGCACACTGGAGTATTACATAACACTCTCAGCTCTGATCTCAGTTCTGTTATAGCTGCCTGGAAAAATCACTGATTTGCCTGCACCTCTGCACTACATCATCATCTGTCTAACCAACCGGAGTTCATCAGCGAGTCATATAAACACTAATTGGCGAGGAGGTATGGATGAAAGCTGCTTGAGGCCAGGTCTATATATAAAAACCCTCCTGTTTCATTAAGCTTAAGATTCAACTTGAAGAGTGAACTCTAATTAGGGATCATTTTACATTAAATTCTGCTGTCAGGTCTGTGGAAAGATGTGAATCAAAACCAAAGAAAGAAACTGTCGTATAAACAGCAGTAAGTGATTGCTCAGTTTAAGGAAAGCTGGTTAAATAAATTCCTCTTTTGTCTTTTTAATAAAAAGCTTCACTGAGTAGCCAGAATGGGGAACTTCATTAAAACCACTGATGATGCAGCTTTGAGTGAAATATACTCAGCCTCAGATGAAGTAGATTTTTAAATAAGGAAGAACAAAGTTCAAAGAATCATAATCAGCCACTTAACCATGAGAAAAGGCCTTCGCAGCTACATGATGAAGGAAGTGCAACATTATTTTCTTAGTGAATATAAATAAGACAGCACTGCTTCACTCTGATAACTTCACAAGGGTAAAGCAGATGGAAAAAATCTGCCTCTTTAATGTCAACTATGTAGGAGTAGATTACAAAGATAGAATACTGGATGCAGTCAACTTCTAAGTATTTATGTGAGTTATGGAAAATACTGAAAAACTAAAAATTCAGTTGGAGGACTCTTTTCTCTCTCGTTTCTGTTCAACTAAAGTTTTCAGTTTCTTTTTAACATAAGAGCGAGTCAAAGTGAAACCAGTTTAAGTCCTTTACAGAAAAACATTACCAGAGCACTCCTACTTCTCATATGTGTACAGCAGTGCTCATGAAATCCATCGCACAGATGTGGCAACAGAGAAGTTTGTTCAATGCTGAGAATCTGCAGATTTTCGCAGAACAAAATTTTAAGTTTACAGATTTTAAATATCTGAAGAAAATCGGTTTCTGTTAAATATCATAGAATCAATGGGAAGAATAAGAAAACAGGAACTTAACTTTAAAATTCCTTGAAGCTCATTTATGTTTATAATCAGAATAAGAAATACTTTATTGATTCCCAAGGGGAAATTTTCGATGCATACTGCACTACTTCCTGTCCTGTGTTAATATAACAGCGGCACAGAGAAAATATGTAACGGCACAATCTGTGATTTGTATGTAAAAAGAAGGGAGGAAAATGCAATCACAAGATGGAAACTTGATATCTACTTAAACCTACTACCTACTAGGGGTTTCATGATTCTCTAAATCCACTATGCCATTTTAAAGTAACAATTCAGATTTTTAAATAATTTGTCATCACTGATGGTTGTGCCATTGTTAGACTATCGCATCTGGGTTTTTACAGATGGTATACAGGCCTGACAACTGTCATTTTCATTTTCAATTCTTCTCTAAAAGGATAGGGGAATATTTTCACAGCATCTTGACTTTATCTGGGGGGTTTTTGCAGGTTAGGGTTAGGTAAGTTCAAATGACATTCACCAAAAATAAAGTTAACAGACATCAGTGATTCCACAATAAACAGCAAAAGATATAAATTGTATTTTGTCACAAAGTTTTGTTTCTAAAATCTTTTCCGAGTAAACCCTCTTCCAAAAATCAAAAAAGGCTCTCTGGCAATGTTTTCAGTTCAGGTCAGTCACAGTAAGTGTGTTTAATGAGGTGCTGATCACTGATAGCAGAATATAAAGTAGTGAAGTGTCGCACTCCATATGCAGTTTTCTTTAATTAGATGACGTTTCAGCCCTCAGGCCTTCTTCAACATCAAGACATTTGAGTTCAGTTCATGTCTGCTACTATTCCCCAGCAGTAAACCTTCTTCTCAAAGAAATCAATAGGGGATCTCTGAAACATCTCTGAGCTGTTGGGGTCACCTTTGTACCAGTTTCTTGTCATTGTGCACAGATGTGTCTGGAGGTGTAGCTGCAGGCTACTGGAAAGCTAGCTGTGTCATCTTTGAAGGTTTTAAGTAGTGTTTTTTTGAGTGAACGGTGGCGTGCAGAGGGAGCCCATTGTGCCTTTGAATTTAATTATCAATTTTCAATTCATAATTAATATCGTGATACCCCTACTACCTACTGAAACCAGACAACCGCTAAATAAATTGGTCAATAAACACACAGGATGGTTACATCTCATCTTGAAGTCAAGCTCTTCAATTATGAGAATATCTCTGGTCATTAAAATGGCCAAAAAGTACCATTAGAGCTAAAGCAACCTAAAGTTTTCAACTGTAGAGTCAAATGTTATTGTTGCTGCTAGTTCCAGTTTCTGGCATGTGACCTGCAGTCTGACCTCTGACCTCTTTGGCAAGACAAAAGAAAATGTGCCTATTGTGAGTGAACTTCCTCAAAGAAAGCAGAGTTGCAATTTGCAGTTTCTCCAAACGAGCCTGGAAGTCGGTAAAGTCGGTCCCGACTGGATGCATCCTTGACGTTCAGCTGCCACACTTACTTATTGCTACCTGCCTGACACACACAAACCACATCCACGGTTCGTGTGTGTGACAAGTGTAGGATCAGCAGGATTTAACTCACTCTGACAACAACTGGGTCACACGCTAACACAGTTCTGTTAGGATTTTACTACCACACACACACACATATATATATATACAGACATACAGTATAAACACAGCTTTGACCTACATATCAACAAATCCGAGACTAATAGTCAAACCCTGTTGTGTGTAATAAAACATGTCAGATCTCTCTCTCTCTTTGCCCACACACACTGCTACAGCGACAGGAGGTGGGTTTTCTCCCTCTCTTGCTGACAAATGTAACCTGAGTGCTCTTACAGTAAGCAGAGCGCAGTCCACGTACCGGACGTGACATATAGGGAAGTGGGGGGTTGAAGTGGCAAGTGGTCACTTCCTGTTTACCTTAGTACCTTCCCTCCTCCTGTCTTTTCATCTAAAGCTCACCCCTCCACTCTCAGATCTACTCTGGTTTATAAGCAGATCACTCCAAACATTAGTGTTTTATGGGCAATTTTCAATTTTTTCATGTAGCTAATATTCCTGCACTGAGATGACTCAAAGTGAAGGTGAACGCCAGACAGTATGATTTAATTCTGTGGGTAATGACTAGATAGAATTTCCAACTTAATACAGAATCAACATTTTAGTATATTCGGCTGAAAAATGAAAGGACTCTATTATAAACACAGCAGACAAATCAGATGCCAGATGAATTGGAAATAGCTTTTTATTCCAGTAACACTGAACTGCAGACAGCTGAAAAATAGACAACTTTCTAGAAAACTAGGGATGCACCAATCCAACTTTCTCTTTCCCGATAGTGATTCTGATGCCTCTACTCAGGGTATCTGAAAGCCAGCGCTGATCCGGTATCAGTGCTCTCCTTTTCACATCTAACTGGAACTAATTGGGATCCTTTCTACATCAGGTAAAATGGGGCTAGTAATTGTCGTGGCACTACAACCCAAGATGACAACCAGTCTGACTAAACCGCAACTGATGAGTGAAAATACTGTTTTTACAATTTTGTAATGACATTGATAAAACGACAGAATTGAATGTGAAGCTGTCACTTTATCGCAAAAATCCAGATTGGTTGATAAGGCCAGTCATCAGTTCTGATACCACCGAGCAAACACCTCCTAATGTAAATCGATGAATCTTACAAGTCCTGTCCAAATTCGACCACAAACCAATCACAAAAATGCAAACCAATCTACTTCAAAACAAACATGAATCATGAATCACAAACAAAAATGTGTGCCCCAGCATTATTATTCTTGTTTGTTTATTCTTTTATCCATGAGTTTCAAGGGGAGGTTACTGGGAAATTATTATGGGTGATACATACTCACAATGATGCAATTTCAGGATTTAAAGGGGTAAGCTCAGTGGGCTAAGCATTTATTAGTGTTACTAGTATTCACATGATAAAGTCGTAACCTACATCTTCATGTATTAATGATTAGCTGTACCAATAGCTTTAAGACAGAGGATGAGCATTCTGTTACCATGGAAATGCTAGTTCCAGATAAGTGACAGGACACACTGGAAGTCGCGCAAAGTATCATGGGGGATAGGAATAAGGAGTTCCTGATGTGACATTCTTGCATGGATGTCTGTTTATCATATATTTGTCAAATCACATTGATTTGGTAACATAACTCAGCTCCAGTATGAAAAAACATAAAAAACTCCCAGAATCTAGATATTTGAGCCACTCTTCATCGGAGCCTAGTTACACAAACCAACTTGAAAAGACAAAGAATGACAGGGACAGAGTCGCGGAGACGTGACTGTAGGTCTGTAAATGTTTTCTGGCCTAATGGATCGATTCCCTTCTCGTTTGTCATCCGCTCATTTCTGATTCACATCAAGGAAACAAAAAGCACATCACTAACAACATCGGGCTGCTGGTGGAAACTCTCTGCTGCCAGTCCTTTTAAATGCATGGAATGAGAAACAGAAGTACTCACTTGAAAACAACGAGTACCTGAAAACCTACAGCCTGTCACAGTGTGTTTATGTGTGTGTGCGTGAAGGATGAGGCAGGCGGGCAGTCAATCACGTAACACTGCACTGTCATACTCGCTCATAAACTCCCTCCCACTCACACTCGTCCTAACTCATACAAGCACTCTGGCAGGGCGTTTCCCTTCCTTCACCACAGCGGCTGCAGAAGAGAGCACCTACTGAGGCTGTAATTTAATTTCATACTACAGTACATGCATTAATCTGCCGCATCAAGCAAACACACACTAATCTTCTCTGCCAAAAGGCCATCCATACCAGCTCTGCATCTCTGGATTAAAGGGCTTTAAACTGTAATCTATCACGGATGATATCTTGTGTACAGCTATTGTTTGAGCTGTGACTTAATTAACACACAGGAGGTAAAGCCCAGTGATTTCAGTGTACAGAGTGAAGCTGCAGACAAAGACTGACAACAACATCATATTTTCAGAATTACCTTCATAACTGTATTTTTTTTCTTTGATAATTTTTCAGTCATGAAGTGCAAAAAAAACTGACTGTGAATTATACTCAATTAATGAAATGAGTGTATATTCATGCATGTAATGTGAATCCAGGCATCATCCAGACTAACTTTTTCCACAACTTTTTGCTCGTTAATGAACATTTTAGGAGCACCACTTCAAAATAACATCAACAAAACACAATACATTTGTATTTTTATCATCTTAACTGTGTTACTTATTAAAGGTCTCATATTATACTGTTTTTCATCAATTTCACACAGCTGTCAAAGGTCCAACAACACTGTATTTGATATGCATTGACCCAAACCCATCCATGGTCCTGAATTTCAGCTGTCTAAAAGTGGCTCAAATGAGCTCTGCTGAGCTCTCCTGAGAGCAGCTGTTTCTGTGCCTGCACCTTTAAATGCTAATGAGCTGGAGTGCCTCGGCCAATGGCCTTGTGTGCTTCATGTCCCTCAGGGAAACGATGCCTCTTACGCTAGCCGGTAGCATGCGCTAATGTTTACGGTGGATGTATCACTATGGCTCGCGGAGATGCTTTCTTTCAACCGTACAAG
>OMLP01019379.1:10580-21320 GCA_900302685.1 Spondyliosoma cantharus
TTCCTTTAACTTAAGCTTTTCCTTTAACTTTTCTAAAGTTTGCTGGAAATCAAAATTGAAGTAATTCTTTTGATTTCATTTTCTTCTTGTTGCTTTCAGATCAATTCCTGTTGCTTGGAGATCTGACTTTGTTGCTGAATCAAAGGAGGCTGAGTCTAAAATGGCGTCTCTGAAGAAAAGGATGCGTGACAATAAAGTCAAGGTCACTGAGAAGTGAGTTTTCTTGGTCATATTTCAAGTGCACTGATGCTGAAAGTTAACTTTTAGGACACAACTCATTTAAGACTAATTTGAAAAGTAGTTTTAAAGTAACATTTGTTAGACCTAATCTATGTTGTTTCAGTATTGACAGGTGAAGTACACTATTAAGAAAACTAGCATATAGCATTCTGAAATGAAACCACTACATTACAACATTTTAAGGGCCTTTTTAGTTGAGGCCTCCATTTTTCTGTCATAGTTACCCATGTGCATGGGGAGGAGCAGTGGACGGGAAACCATATCTGAAAAACCTGGAGGAATTTGGTAAAGCAGTGCTGGAGGACCTGTGGACGGCTGTCGTGAAGCAGTTTGTGGAAGTGAGTTACTCTGACAGTTCAATAAGTTTGATTTCCAAACACCTCATTAACTGAAATTAGCTCTGTGCTGGAAGACGCATTCAACTAACTTAGTCAAATGTACTTAAAGGAACTTTTAACTGGTTAAGAAACAGTCTTTCTATAGCGCTGATGCCTCTATATGACCTGCATAAACAAATGAGATTGTGAGTGAGAAGATTAGCTATTTCTACAGTAAACAGTTGTAATTAATCCTGTCAGTCATAAAGTATTTTTCATGGTGGAGTGGTGAGGGTGAGTTATGTCGTCTCACATCCTGAGGAAAGAAACTACTCTTTAGTCTGGTGGTACGGCACTAAAACAAAAACATTTTTAATTGTAGTTTCATCATTGTCAAAAATGCCAACAGAGCTAACATACAGTAGACTGCAAATAAACTCTTTATTCTCCACATGGCAGGAGGAGCCCGAGGCCGAGGCTGTGTCCGGTGTGACAGAGCAGGAGGTGCACCAGGGGGCGCTGCAGAGGCAGTTCTTCGGCAGGGCAAAGCTGCTGGCCGAGGCTGTGGATATAGTGGAGCAGCTCCAGACCAAAGGAGGGGTGATGGTGGTGGAGGCAGGACCTGGAGAGGGCAAAACTGTCTTCATGGTAGATTTCTCAAAGGAATTGTACTTTATTCTTTTCTACCTGAGTGTAAATTATCTCCATAGAAACTATTTTTTTTGTATCTCTCTCCACGCAGGCTGCTCTAGCAGACACTCTCAGGACTGGAGAAAAGTCTAAGAAAAAACGCGTCTGTGACGTCTTCTCCTACTCTACAGCTGCTAGCCAATCAGCACGCTCTGTGGAAAACCTGCTTCAGTGCCTCATTCAGTGGTTCAGAAAGATGAAAGATGCTGAAAAGGAATCACCTCTTCCCTGTTCTTACAAGTAACTATAATTAAAATTTTCCTTGAGTCAACATTTACAGGTTCATCATATTGTCTGTACACTTCACAGCTATTTCCTGTCATCACAGAGATTTGCTGTCAGAATTTCACATCAGTTTGGGTGAGATGAAGAACAAACCTCTGGTGCTGCTCGTTGATGGGTTGGATCTTGTCCAAGACAGCAGAGGTCAACTCAGCTCTGATTGGATTCCACAGCAGATTCCATCGGTCAGTTACATGGACACAAATCATTGATCTTTATAACTCTGCTTGGTTTGGACACAGGACAAAAAACACTATTAAAATAATACCCACTGAATTTCTCTGAAACAGTAAAATTGAAATTCTCTTTTTTTTGTCAGAATGTTTGTTTAGTCGTGAGCGTCACAGGCAAAGCAGCACAGTCACAAACCCTGATGAAGAAAAAAAAAAGTGTCCTGATTGAACTGGGACAGCTTACCATGCCAGACCGCAGGGAGATAGTTCAGAAGGGACTGGACACCTTCGGGAAGAAACTCAGTGACTCTGCGTTCAACAACCAGGTTCTTCTCACATGTTTTTGAGCTGTCGACATCATAGTGATGGCATGTTTTGTGAACTCCGTCATGACATTTTCAGTGCAGTAAGTAAGGAAAATAAGGAAACATCAAACTTTGCTTTGCCTGCTTGTCCAGCTCCAGATCCTGACAATGAAGAAGGGAGCAGTGAATCCTCTCTACCTGCACCTGGCCTGTGAAGACCTGAGGAACTATGCCTCCTTTGATAAGGTTTAATATCACTTTTTTTTTTACATTTTCAACCAATACTTTGATAACTGTTCCTGAACAATAATTTGTTGATACCAATTTAAGGAAATCCATTTGAACAAAAGATTACATTACACATACACGTGGTGAGCCTCGTCACTGGGTGCAAACTAGTGTTTCTCCTGCATGCCTCAAGACAGCCAATCTATAGCACTATTAGATCTTGGTGCATGCTTACTGGCTCACTGATGCAGATGAGATTAACTCCTATGGCATTGAAATTTGGTATTGAATGATATTTTTTGATACTCAGTAGTATCTAGGCAATTCAGTCAGTGCCATAAAAAGTTTGATACCCAGCGGTAGTGCTCCTACCAATGATATTCTATAACGTACTATTTGTTTCTTAGTTGAAGGAGAGCCTCGAGGACTTGCCTCAGTCTCTAAGGCAGTTGCTGCAATACAACCTGGACAGACTCTGCTTGCAGTACAGAGACTTGTTGGGACTCCGCTGGGCTCTGGCAGCACTCACCGTCAGCACCACCGGTAAGATGTTTTAACGCAATTTGGAGCATTATTTTTAAAGGTCCCATATTATACTGTTTTTCATCAATTTCACACAGCTGTCAGAGGTCCAAGAACACTGTATTCGATATGCATTGCCCCAAACCCATCCGTGGTCCTGAATTTCAGCTGTCTAAAATTGCTCAAAGGAGCTCTGCTGAGGTCTCCTGAGAGCAGGCTGTTTCTGTGCCTGCACCTTTAAATGCTAATGAGCTCCGTCTGTCAACGCCTACTTGGAGAGCCTTGCCCTATCATGGCCTCGCCTGCGACAGGTCCCTCTCAGGGAGATGATGCCTTTTTTTTAAAAAAATGCTTTATTTAAACAAATAACATTACGTGAGCGTGACATACTCACATAAAAAACATAATGCTTTTACATTTCAAAGTAAATTCACCCAAACTGAATGATTCTTACGGTTATGTATATCACATTTCTAAAGCAAACATACAACAGATACAAAAATGAAAGAAAGAATGAGAGGGGCAGGCAGACGATGCCTCTTACGCTAGCGGTAGCATGCGCTAATGTTTACATGGATGTATCGCTATGGCTCGCGGAGATGCTTTCTTTCAACTGTACCAGTTTGACCCAGGATCGGACCCAGAAGAAGAGGCTCCTGAAGAAATACAGACTCTGCGGCTGTAGCAGGAAGTTTCAGAATGGTTAGTGTGTCTGAATAATGTTAGTTTGTTCGTATGTGTTGTTACAGTTACTACCATGTAGCTAATGGCTAACAGCTAGCGAAAGCTGTGTTCGTCTCAAACACAGTCTCCAGACTCTTGGACACTGCTCACATCGTCTCTGTCTCCAGTCTGCACATGTTTCCAGACTTTTTACTGTGACAACCAAGCTCCCTCGTAATATTATTAACATTAAACTCGCTTCAAACGCCATTGCATAGCGGACCGAAGTGGAGCTAACTAGTTAGCCAATTTCCAGCTTACTTCACCGTACTCGTAGGCAACTGTAAATACTATCAAACCGCCACTTACCTGTGGCTCGGGTGCAGTTCCTGGGTCCAGCATGGTTGATACTGATCCTTTTACGAGGGTCAGTGTCGAGGCAAAGCCAGCTTTGTACTGACCCTCGTTACTGAAGCAGTCCGATGTGAAGTGGCTAGCACTCACACAAACTTACACGAACCGTAGCCGGCACGTTGTCCTTAAAAATGAAACACAACCGCTGTCTCTTCTGTTCTTCTGTAGCTGGGACAGAATATGGGCTGATGTTGATTTTTACAACCAACAACAGAGCAATATGCGTGTGTAACTCTGAGCGACAACATTGCGAAACACTGCTATCTCACCGCTGGACACACCAAACTTCACCTCAGGGATGAACGCCCCCCTCTCAGATATCTCCTATCACCGCGCAGAGGAGGTCGGCCTATGAAAATGACTCCTTTCGTTACGTATCTGAACAGCCTGTAGGAGCGCTGTTTTACCAGTGGGTGGGCTGCAGAGACCATGCAGGAATCGCTTGTTTTCCTCATTCTGGGAGTTGGCAGGCTCAGGGAGGACCAGTTTATATATGTAGAGACCAGATAAAACGTGCCTGGGAAAAAAATAATAATATGGGACCTTTAATTGATGATTTACTGATCCTGAACTAACCACATAAAGACATAATAACTTCATCTACTGTTAATGGTGAGCAACATGTTTATCATTAAGTGTGGTACTCACAGCAATGAAATATATTTGAAACTCAACAATCATAAAGATGAAATCATCCCTAAGAAAAGTGTTGACAGGGTGTTTTCTGGTTTATCCAGAGTAAGCACGAAAATACTTCTGGAAAGACATTTCGCTGTTGATTTTTTTAAATTCAAATGTTCCAGCCCACTATCCCCAGTAATTACATCAATACTGTATGAATCCACAGCTCGCTATTTTTTTACGTCCACTGCCCACATCCACTATCAGTGCAGTAAGTCCGGGTGGCTTTATGTATCGAGGCAGAATGTGAGGGTCTGGAGCGTTATCGTGCATTAGGTCTATACAGGAGTTTGCATCCTGTCACAATCTTTCTCTGACCTCAACAATGTCAATTATAGATTATTTATTTTAGACTCAACTCATTTGCCGTGCACAGGTAATATAGAAAGTGAGGATTGTAAAACATGTTGCATCTGAATGTAATTAAGTATTTTCTAAATTCCTCCAATATTATTGATCCAAAAAAGGGGAATACGTTCGCAGCTGGTCAATGCATACCACAAAACGTCCGAGCAAGATTGCTGTTTGTCAGAGGAGACCACAACAAATACCATTGACAGATATTTCAGATAGAAAAATAGAAGAAATTTCAGATCAGCTCTACATGTGACTGCGACTGGTTAAACTGACCCTTTAAAGCTATTTAAAGACAGTTTGCTTACTTGAGTGTGATTTTCCTGTTTCACACCATCTTAATTGCTGCGATGTGAGGACAGTGCAGGCAACACTGGTGGTGCAAGGAGAGATATCAACATCAAACTTTGTTTCCGATGCAGTTTTTAACAACCAAAATAAAAATAAAATCATAATTCACATATATCGTCCGATTCGGAGGAGATTAAAGCTTTTATTTTATAAATGTGTATACCGACTGGGTGGCACCCTGTCTTCCTGTTTGTCTGCCGACTCTCTGCAGAGTTTCCACTGTGCGAGTCAAACAAATGAACTCGGATGAAGCTTGTTTGCTTCTGACTCACAACTTCTACATATGTTCTCTCCCTTTGATCATATCTGCTTGTTTCCTCCCACATTCAACAAATATACAATCACAGGGAGCGGTGGGCTAAATTGCCCATTGGACACAAATGCGACTGCGGAGGCCTCCAGTGAGCCTCACAGTCGCCGAGGCTAATTGGAATCCATATATGGGAAAAATAAACCCGCGCTTTGCTCACACTGTTGGTCATCACGGTTATACCTCCTCGGGGACGAGATTGAAAGCCGACACCAGTCAGAATCGTAGCGATGTGTTTGAGTTTGCATGTGTGTTTCTGGCCTGTCAGTGCGGCACATCAGCAGTCGTAACAGGCGGTCCCTGTGGAGGGCAGACTGACAGGTAGGTAATGATCAAAGAGGCCGTTTCCTGTGTTTCATGTTGGGCTCAGAGAGAGATACATCTGTACTCCTGGCTCCTCTTTCTTTTTCACGGGCCTCGGCTTGCCGATAGCGCGTGCTCATCTCGCGCGGCGCGCACATACACAAGCACAAACTTTTTTAGTCATTTCCCAGACTCCTCGCATTAACAGCCACTAACAGATCTCTCAGATTCGGCCTCACTCTCCAACCATGCCACACTCCCTCCCTTCTAATAAATCGCTGAACTCTTGCCTCCCGCACGCTGTCTCTCAGTCATCTCAAACTGTCATCTGGACTGTATCGCACATCCATAAAATATTAACCTGAAGGGGGGAAACACAGGCAAAGCCATCCAGTCTGTCTCCAATTTGACCCCCCCTCCGCCTCCGCCTTCCCCCACCAAGTAAGCAGGACTATCTCTCTGACTCAGGTGCCAGGCCACTCGCGGATATCTTACCCTCAATCTTGTGTCCACAGTCGCCGGTGGCTGTGTGGACGGGTTTGTACTCCGCTGCCTCTCTGTTCAGCCCGCCACTTTCTGTTTAATCAATTGAAGCAATTCAGATTGTGTTTGAGAGAGGCCAAATCTCATCTCGGGGTTGGATGTTGTTGGAAATGAAGTGCATCCTTGAGGATGGGGTGTAAAAAAAAAAAAAAAAAAAAAAAAAAACAGCTTCACTTTATCTGGGAGATTAAAACTTCAGGGTCACGGTAATCTGTTTTAATGAAACTGTCAGGTAATCCGAGAATCTGTAAACTCTGTGGTGTCACACCCTGGCGTTTCGGGCACTCCTTGGCGTGTGTATTTTACCTGACTGAATTTACACATGATTTTTAAATTACTGATTGGCAGACTAGAGGGTTATGTGATTGCTATGAGAGGTAAATTATCCAGCAATTAACCAATGTTAAGGTAATTACGTAGCCAATCAAATAAAACTACTCAGAGCAGGTAGGGGGAAGCATGAAGAGCTGATTTAATCGTCTATAAAAACTACTCCTTTATGCACTCTTAACCCTCTTAATGTTGCAGGAGCAGATGCTTTTTTTTTTTCTCCCAATTTCATCTGTACAGGCGACTCTATTCATTTGCAGGATTCACACCTTTGTACCACCGTCCTTGGTAGTGGTCGTCCAGAACTCAGTGGAGCTTTTCTCGATAAGGACTTCATTTTTAAGTGACAAATCTCTCAAACATCAACCTCAACCCTTCTCTTTAACCTGACTGGACTAATAGACTACTGCTGAAAGACATTATAAAACTGTAATGGGGAAAAACCTTGTAAGTTTCAACCAATCCTTTGTCGGATTCTGAATAGACTTGAAAAAAGGTCACGCAGAGAGAAGCGCATGCAAAACAATCCTTTATAACATCCTGTTATTTGTATTTTTTGAAGGGAAATTTAAACTTTGATATTGGCAAAATTAATAAGGTCATAATGTGAAATATTTATTTTTTGGGCAGGCCAAATATAAACAGTATGACATTTTTAGTTATTTGTCCTTAAACTTGGTGGTTGGTTTCGTTTGATGTGGGATTGTACGAGGTACTTCTCTGTAGCAGTGTATTACCTGCAGTAGATGACCGCCAGCTCCCTCTGTGTGGAGAAGCAGTGAGTAGCGCCGGCAGGAAGCCTGGTATTGGTTTGAGTGTACACTATGTTTTTTTTAGTTTTTTTATGCATCAAGGATCAGTCAGTGAAGATCTTTTGCTTTTTCCGACTCCTTTATTGACAAACCAACTGCCAGAAATAAATGTTAAGTACCAAGCCAAGTACATTTCTACAAAACCACAGATAAGTTTAAACTCTGAGTGTCTTTGTGTCGCAACTTTAGATTTCTGTGGGTCAAATTTTCTCTCTCAATGCCGTACTGTCATGCTCTGGTTAGGAAAACATCATGGCTTGGTCCCCACAAACACAAGCCGGAGGTGGCTCAACTCCTCGTCATAAATATCATATATGTCAATGCAGATACGCCAGGAAATTGCCCGAGGTCTCCTTTAAATATCTGGTAGTGTCACAGTTGCAAATGTTGAAATGCTATGGAGCCATAACGGAGACGCTGAGTTGAGGTGACTTGTTTGGCCTTGTCGCCTGTAACTCCATGGTCTTTCCCCTTCACATCCTGACATGAAAGTCAGGCTACGTACCATTTGTCACTTTTGCATTATATTTTTATTACCTAGCACACATGCACACTTGGAGTATCTGTGCTCTGCAGAAACAGCGACTGGGCTGTGATTGAAGCTTTATGTTGTTTGACTAAGTGAAATGGCTGCACTGTCTGCCATCAATCAAGTGGAAATACTCTATCAGGTGCATCATTCAGCCTGCCGTATTTGGTATCTTTGGAAACTTCAGGCTCTTGTCTAGAATTTGAAATAAAGTTTCCCGGGTTTGAAAAATGTTTGGCTGCACAGTCAGTGTGAGCTTGCATTGACTGTCCTGCCAGAGGGACAGTGGGATTAAAAGAGGCTAGATAGTTCACTTGAGCTTCGTCCATTTTCAGCGGAGTCTGTGCCAGGCTAATTACTCGCAGCTTGTATCTGACCTTAGATTTTTCTCTGTTCTTTGCATGTCAAGCTGTGCGAGGGGGGTCTTGGTCACAATCTGTGGAAGTTTTGGAGCATTTTAAATGAATGTGGAAAGAATCATAGCGCTACAGTACAAGGCAGGTTTTGCAAAGTGAGTTTGAGGCGGTGCGTAAGCATTGTGTCACATGTTTTATCATTTTACTAGCTCTACAGTGTGTTCTGGCCACCTTGAAGTTCTGACCATCATTTTCTCTATCTATTGATGTTTTATAGGCAGACTGATACATCGATCTATCAAGAAAATAATTCCAATAACCGTAAACTGCAGCCTTACTTGAATCTTAAAGACTTAGATTACAAAGTGGAAATGGCTTTGTACTTTATGAATGCCTATTACAACACTGAAGACATTCAAAGTGGTTTATTATTACAGGTAATATAACCATGTTTAAAACCAATGACTTAAACTCTTGGGGCTGTACCCAGTGTTATTTTATTACAGTCAAAGCTCCTACTGAGGTTTTATGACGAAAACTTTGATTGTTCGTCATCATATTTTATGACATAGTCACCCAACAAACAAAATCGTTAATTTGAATCAGATTAAATCGAGTGCAGAGTGCCAAGCGAACACAGATGCATCATATCTGAGATCTTATAAAAACTTATTAAAACTTATTTACTAAAATGATTTTAAGATAAAAAAAAATTGAATATCGACACTTTTGGTTGGTGGCAACAATTAAATATGTTTCTCTAGAATCTCTGACTGCATCTTCATACAGGTGTGTGCCTCCATTTATGTGCAGAAAGCAGGAGAGCAAACACTCTTTTGACCGCAGTGAAAGCTGGTATGAATTAAAGTAAACTATATTTTGTTAGATAAAAACCTGTGAATTTTAGGAAACTATTCCATCTATCTCTTTTTCAATACGTTTTTACTTTTGGACTTTACAACAGTCTGGAGTTTTGCATCACACGAGTCGTAAACTATCCTACGCTGCCAAGAACTGTGCAGACATCTCAGGTTAAAACAGAATGGCATGCAAATAATAGCTGTGCATCATTCACATATAGATGTAGAATGTTATGAATGAAGCGTTGAGGCTTCAGCCAATATAATCACATTTCTGTCCGACCTGCATCTATATTTTTGTATTTACATTCACGTAAAGCTGCGTTCTTGCACGTCCTGAGCCTCCCTCTTCCAGCTTGTCAACAAACACCAGTGAACTCAAGGCTGACCCTCTTTCTACACACCCAGGGCTGGCAGCTGATCCCTCTGAAAACCAGCAGAATCTCTGGAAAGGGGGTTGGGGCGATGCGTAGCTGGCAAGCATGAAAAGCTCCGAGTGATTGATAGCCATTTGTTTTGCCTGCTTAATACAACATAAACTCTCCAGCGATTCATCACCAGAGTGAGGGTTTTCCACGGTGCCTCTGCAAAGCCCACTAAAAATAATTCATTTTCTGCGAGCTACGAGCCAGGCACTAATGTTAAATATTCATGCGGGTCCAGTCTAAATGATGTGGCCATTGGCACACAGTTAGAGCACACTCTGCGGAAGGGAGGAAATGTCAAGCTGTGAATAAATGAAAGCAGTGAAGCCGTATATTACCCTGCCATTGTGAATTTACTATAGTTGCCATTTTGTACGGCCACTTCAAAGAGATCTCTTTTATAATCAATACACTCAGTAAAACATGGAGCATATTGCCACGTTGGCAATAATCTGGACTCGGTGCGTTTGCTCATCCTTTATTCACTGTTTGTACTTGTTGCCTAATTTGTGCTTCATGAATGTTAACAGAGGACTTTTTCCTGGTGCAACAGTCGGCGCGTTCGCTATCAAAGCCGCCGAGTTGACTCCCTTCAAAGCCGTCGATCGCACCGATGCGAGCTCCTCTCACCACGGTGCGGATCGATACGTCTTGTGCCGATGCAGCTGTTATGGTTTGATTCGTATTGACCGCCACATCAGTCGGCTGCATTCATTTCTGAGATGTTTTCTTCGCGGCACCGGCGTGCTGATATGGGACGAGATGTTGTCACGGCGTGCGGCGAAAAATTGTTTTGGAGACGTTATCGGTCATCTTGTGCCATGATATCAGTAAGCACAGTGGAGGGAAAGGGCAAAATATAATAGAACTTACTGGGTTGAGTATCCATTTAGAGGAACTCAAATAGAGAGCATAATGTCCGCTGTGCATCATTCGGGTGGAATGGGGAATGTTAAATGGCCTCATATTGACAGACACACTCTACCAGTATTCATTTTTATCACACACACACACACACACACACACACACACACACACACGCGCACATACAC
>OMLP01019382.1:0-18044 GCA_900302685.1 Spondyliosoma cantharus
ACGCACGCACGCACGCACGCACACGCACACACACACACACACACACACACACACACACACACACACACACACACACACACACACACACACATACACACACACACACGCACACACACACACACACACACACACACACACACACAATGGCATATATCTGACACCCATCATAACCGACCCTCCCACCTACCCCGTCTCATACACACTCTGTCACACACACACGCAAAGCCGCTGATGATGTCACTGGCAGGCAGTGGGTGGGTGTGGTCTTCACCGGGTTGTTAAACATACCACAGCTTAAATGCTGAACAGCCACTGCCATTCACCGATGACACCCTCCCTCTTTCTCTCTTCCTCACTCTACTTCTCTCAGTCCGGCTCCAGCATTCGCTTGGTGAAGTCCTGTCTTTTACAACAACAGAAAGGTAAAGACTTTTGAAGTTGCTTTTCTTTTTGTAGTTATTTTTCACAATATCTGCTTCTGTCACAGAATTATACGTTTATTTTTTTCAGTAACTATCTTCAGTGTCTCTTCCCCCCCTTTTTATTTTTACTACTGCTTTCTCTGTGGACCCAGACACCACAGTGTCCTGATCATCTGAAGCCTTTTCTGGAGATTCATCCTTCATTCAACTCTGCAGTTTTGTGGTTGATAAGTGAAGATGTCGCTCCCGCTGACCCTGCTGATATGTGCAATTGTCCAGATGTGTATGGCCGATGTGCCTGCGGAGGAAGTCATCACAACAAGTGAGTACTGATCAAAAAGGAGTAAAGACACAAGGAGTTGCAGAATGACAGAAGAATGAGACAAACGTTGCCGCAGATAAACATATTTTTGGGAGAACCGACTTTGTAGCTTGACAAGTAACAGACTCACAACAAAAGCTTCAGACACTTTAATATGTGGCTCATTAGTGGCAGATACAAAAGAATGCAGATTAAAAGGATCCCAAAGGCTCCACAACTGCTAGTTAGAACTACTTTTACTACTTTCCTGAAGTTATTACCCTGTTGGTTACAGCACAATCCATACCACTATTCTTCTGATCTGGATGAGGTTTTTTGGGAGGCCTGAGTTATAAAAAAAATAAAATAACTTACGGCATGTTCTACTTGCAGAACGCTTTTATAAAGTGATGTGAAGGTAGAAACTGTCAAATCAAGATAAAGATTTATCTGTTGCGGGGACTGCCAACCAGATATTCTGCTGCTGGGACTCAAATATTTAACATATTGTGCCATGTGATGTGTGTCAGGATTATGTTTCATGACAGATTGCACAGGTTGATATAAAGGACGGTTGTGTAACAGTGGCTGCCGCATATGCGTCTGTGTCAGGATCATGACTAACAGTCTCGAAAACCAGACAAACAAAGCATTTGTGTCTATTCAATTCAACTTCTTGCCCCCTATGTCATTTTTTACACAATGAGTTTGCATGACAACATAAAAATAATGTTTAGGTAGTAGTTAAGTAAAAGACAACATTATTAAAACAGCAATACCAAAAATATTTTTCCATTTGTAGGAACTGCACAAACAAATAGAATGCTACAACAGTGGTAACTAAACTCTTGTATGAACAGATTGCCCTGCTTAATAAGTCATGTGACGTTCAGTAATAGTGATTCAACCTTAAATGCATGGACATATTAACTGTGTGCCTCTATGATGCAATGGCAAAACAATATGTGCATTTATGTGTGGAGTCTTTAGAGAGTGACTCTCTTCTGCTGTCTGGTTGGGTAAAGTGAGTCAGAAAGTTTGGCTAGGCAAGCAGTCAGGGAAAGTCCTGATTGGTCGAATGCTATTTCATTTGGCAGTGTTGAGTTTGGTTTGGGAGTATCTGGGAAAGTCGTTACCCACTCGCCCAATTTGTCCAACGCCAGTGGCTTCTGTTTGTAAAATGTTTTTTACTGAGCAGAGAATCACATTCAGATTTGCAAATGTAAATCAGTACAGTAGCAAGGTATATGTTTAATTAATAATATACATGTACATATGGTATATTTTAGTGCCACAGGATAATAACCTTTGGAGACATTGCACATTACTGTTGTAGTCGACTGATTTTACGTGATGTTAAGTCCTATATGGAAGAAAAGGATTGTTGCACTGTATGCAAACAAGTTAAAGATTACAGTTTGATGTCCTGATGTGTTGGGTATGATATGTAACAGCTCTGGTTACGCCCACACACTTCAGTGTGTTTTTGAACTACAAAGCAAAATAAGCTTCTGCACTTAAGAGGGTGGGGGTGGAAAAAGCAGCCAAACAGGATTTTCAACCAAAGCATCAGTGTGGATGATGTCAGCAATTATCTTGAAACAGAGCATGTTGACATCAGCATGCTTACATTTTCACAATGGCAATGCTATTACAATTGTACATAGCAGGCATATTATTTGTCACACTTCCCATTTTAGCTCAGCATGTTAGCATGTGGTTAATTAGCACAAAATTATATCAAACCTGATGGTGCCTCCAGATAAAAAGTGCAGGATCATGAAAGAGATAAAAAAAAAAATGGAAAAGGAAAAGGAAAAGTCAGTCAACTCTGAGAAAGTGACAAATGTTGATAACGTTACTTCGTGCTTATTTTACTTCTGTTGTTGGGACAGCATGAGTGGGACAGTAGTACGAAATTGAATGATAATACATTCAACAGTTGTTGAGACATTTTACTGAAAATCACAAAAGTCAGCCTCCTGGTAGTGCTACAGGAAAAGCGAGGGGATGTTATTCTAATCAAAAGTCAAGCTTTCCAATAGCTGCAGAGACATTTCAGTTACAGAGGAACTGACTGTCTGCACACATTTCTATGACAGGTTATTGCAGTTCAGTCCCAACCAAGGTAAAGAACTGACTGATTGCCCTCTCTAGAGCTACACTTTTATTTTTGCGTGGCTAAAAACTGTTGCTGTATAAAACAAACAAACCAAAACCAAAATCATTCTGATTTGCTGGGCCACCCAAGGAACAGGAGCAGCCACTATTATCTCTAAATCATCTTTCTCTTTGAAAGACACATGAGAAACCTGTTTATACCCTTGGCGTGATGGCTGGGGTTTGGTTTGGCAGAGTACTGAAAATAGTTTGGCAATGTAAAACACGTGTTAGTGTGAAAGTGGCTGAATCCAGGATTTGCTGATCTTACAGTTTCCAAGTCCTTGATTGATTTTCTGGAGTGAAATGGCAAATTCTCCGAGTGAAGTAACTCAAAATATCACACACAATACTAACATTAAACAGCTGACTGATTGTGTATATGTATGAGCACAGGATTGTTTTATATTGCGTAACTGTATGACTGTGTGCATTTCGGTGTATTATACCAACCCAATTGCCATACTTAATGTTGGCAATTCTAACAAACATGTAAATGTCCAACTTTACATCTCTTTTAGTTGCAACTGTACGTATCTGTAGGATCAATTTTCTATTTTATTCAATTACAACATTGTGCTTATGGTCTGGTTAGTTTTAGGCAGAAAAAAAAACTAGTTAGGGTGAGGAAAAGATCATTTACCTGGTTACCCTTACCTGGTTTTGTTGCCACAAACACGATAGGAAAATGTCCTGACATCTTGTCAAAAAGTGAGGTTGCCCATGTTCCCACAGCCCTATGTTCCCACATTTCTAAGATTTTTTTCAAAATTAGGCCCTATGTTCCCAGTTCCCAGTTCCCACATTTCTAAGATTTTTTTCCAAAAATGTTCCCACATTTCTTTTTTCATAAATTTGTATCAGATTTGATCCCCCTTTCTCCCAATTTGGTAGCCAATTACAATCAACCTAACCCTAACCCTAAGGGAAATGTAGAAACACAAGACGTAATTTTGAAAATGTCCTAGAAATGTGGGAACATAGGGCTGTGGGAGCATAGGGCCTAATTTTAAGAAAAATCTTAGAAATGTGGGAACATTGGGCTGTGGGAACATAGGGATGACCCCGTCAAAAATATCCAGCTTTTTCATGGCTACAAATGTTGACACACCGTATCGAACAGTGGTCTCTGGCTTGGCACACGTCCAGCCTGTTAGCCCACCAACAACTCCTGACATAAAAATCAGCTCATATAAATGTAATGTGAACGTGATATGACACATACTGTACAAATGTCAATGTTTTAATCTGCCATCTAGATTGTTTATGCTTTGTTTAATTTCCTCATAGAAAAAGTGCATCTTCTGGGTGACTGGTCCGAGAGGAGTCCAGACTCAAATGACGTGAAGGAGGCAACCCAATTTGCAGTGAGCATGTTCAACACAAGGTCCAAGGCCAAGAAGGTGTTCAAACTGATCTCCATCACCGCTGCTCAGAGTCAGGTTAGATTCATGTTTCGGAAAACCAGCAACTCATATGCACCACACCGTGTCACCACCATGTAGTCGTATGATAGTGCCACAAAATCTGATTGGTCTGTCCTCTATCCACTCATCCCATCAGGTGACCAATATGATCAACTTTAAGATCGATGCGGTCCTGGGAAAAACCAAATGCACCAAGGGGGAAAACCACGACTTGGAAAGCTGCAGTCTTGATAAAAAGGTAAATGAGTTTTGTGCATTTATGTCCAGGAAGTTATGTTCAACTAATGATTTTTCAAAATTTGGATTCAAGCTTTTCTAACTCATATTCTTTCATCAACACAACATGACTTTTTACAGTAGGTAAGAGATTTTTTCAATTCCCATGTAATAGTTGTTATTTTCCTTCTCTACAGGAGGTGAAGTGCCATTTTTTGGTGGTTTTTGACCCCCGCACCGACAAATATGTGTTAAAGGAGCACAAATGCAAGAGAGACAAAAAACAGGTTTAACTTTTTTTTTTACAGATTTGGTCAGCAACCTTTGAACACCTTATTACATTTTGATATGATGTCAATGTTTTATCAGGCAAATTTTTTTGCAGATGATTTTAATTGGTGGATGTATTTTAGGATAAACTAAACAATGACAAATCATGGTCTCAATAAAACTATTTTGGAAAAGGTGACAGAATGATGTGTTAATTATTTGTGTTCTGTGACTGTGGCTGTAGTTGTGTTATCTATTGTGATGTCTTATCCCTCATTCATGTCTTTAATGTTTTTTGTACTGTGTGTGCAAAGAGAACACTTGATACCATTGCTTAACATTTGAAAACAAGAAAATCTTTATTTATACTGTAGGGTGTTTTAGGCGAGAGGTGAAGAACACAGGGGTTTTTTATATAAATATTTATTGAATTGGTGAGATTTTGATACCAACGAATCAATAATAGAATTGCAGAGCAGAGTTGTCTTGATTTTCTTTCAAATGTCTGAAAAGAAAGAAAGAGATGAGTCACCACAAGTTAATATGACCATGCTGCAATGTGACCTTAGATCTTAAATCTGCTCTAATATCTCATTTAATCTCAACATTTAAGTTTGCATGGACAGGAAACAACATTCAGAGTAATACTCTGTAGTCAGAAAGTTGTTTTCTGTGTGCGACCACTCTCTCCAGGAGTGTCTTCCATTCAATCAAGCAGAAAAGCCTTAAAAACTCATTGTTATACATTTAATATACCATATACTCACTGCATTCGTATAATCTATTGATTCTGAGGATATCAATATCAGACATTTTATCCCTCTGTCCAATTGGCAAAGAGTCATCTGGAATGGGAGTAATGGTGTCTGTGCCAACCTCTGACGCAAAGTTAGTCCTTGAAACAAAAAACAACAAAAGTGAAATGAATTCAAACTTAGACACTAATGAAAATGTTAAAATAAAATGTTCCATTATAGTGCTGGAGTAATTCAGTGTCATGCTGAAAATATTTCTCAAAGAAACATTCTTTGCTTGCTCAGCTTTCTTGAAGGAAAATGAGCTGCAAACCACATAAAAGGCTTGAAATGAAATATTAAGGATGCTATTTGTAAGAAAAGATGATTTTTGAGTCTCATTCCCAACTCGTCAAAAAGTGATGCTTTGGGATGGTGACTAACCCGTCCTACAATCATGTCAGCATTTTACAAGTTGGGAATGAGACTCTAAAATTAACTTATAACAAAAAAGCACATTTAAAGCTCTACTATTTAATTTTTCTATATAATTAATGACAAAAAAATGACAATGTTGTGAAACATGTTGCTCGTAGTAAAGGAGTACAGGAACACCAACAACCAAGATCTGTGCTGTTAATAGCAAGTCACCATCATGCTAAACTGGTCGCTACAGGTACGAATGTAAACAAGCTAGCAGCTGTTACCTTTCCTTTTGCAGGGATTTAGCCATTTTAATGCCAGGGCTCACCTCCCTCCTGTTCATAAACAAGTTCCCCCGGCACTATTGTGATTGGTTTGAAGGAATATAAAACAGCTAGAAACCTACCAAAGACTAATGACCAAAGTAGATCTCACCTTCCGTAGTGCATAACAGAAGAATAGTCATATGGAGTGTACAAGTTGTTGGTGTCTGCTTTGTGGAAGTTGTAGGCATGTACTGCAGCGAAAAATCAATCAATATATACAACGTATAAATTCCAAGATTTGAATGTACATGCATGAGACTCAAAGTTATCATACAGTAGAAATGTCTGGTAGTACCACACCTAGCCGACTCTTACAGTCGATTTAGAAAGTAAAAACTACAGCAATGCTCGGAAGAACAACTTCATTACAACATAATTAAGTTGTCTGTTCTTTATACTACAAGTGTTGATGGTGTGTGTTGACTTACCCACTTACACAATTAAGGTCAGGCTACATATTTAGTGGACAACTGTTCAGCTGCATTGGTGCTTAGGAGCTCACCTGCCGGGATATTTTCCCAGTGAATCTTGACATACTTGTCCCTGTCACTCCTCGTATGCTCGTGGTGGAAGCCGAGCGCGTGGAGGAGCTCATGCTGAACGATCCCACGCTCGAGGCAGCCATGCACCGACAGAGAAACCAGCTGTTCACCTCCGTCTCTGCCAATAGTAGACCAGCACCTGTGGGGAGACGGGTTTAAATCCTTGCCGGGTAGTTTGTTTTTACTGTGGATCGCACTGGCCGTGACCTACACCCTCTCTGGACTCACCCAAGTTCGCTCACAATGCTGAGATAGTCAGACTGGCCATGATAAGGAACAAAGCGAACACAGGTTTTCTTGTGGAAAGTTTCCATAGCAGCCTTGATTGAGGCCTTCTCTGTGTCATCTGCAATGAAAACAAAATTATTATCAGTTTACTGGCCTCAGAACATGTGATACGTTCATTATCAAGAAAAACTTGTCGTGAAAAATACCAATGTTATATTTATTTTCTTTTAACATTTTGTACAAAGACAAGTGTCTAAAAACATGTTGCGCTGCACTATAAAATGAAGTGATTGAGCTTTGATTGTAATCCCCATGAATTAATTCCTAAACCCTTACAGAAGTAATCACTGAGGCTGTAGGGCACTTCAACCAGTCCATTGTAGGATTTGCTCCACTTGCAGTGGCCGCTCCAGCATTTCATGCCATTCCTCTTCTTTGAGAGGGCGACATCACCTTGCACCAGAGTATGGCCGCTTCCTGGATTAAAACAAGATGTGGGCCGATTGGCCAGAAGATGCACAAATTCATATTTGTTATACTTGTTATACTGATTAGAACAGACAAGGACACAGTTTCCACATTTGACTCCACGAATAAATCAAGCGTACCTTTATTTGCCTCCAGAATTTTTGAAGTTATGTCTAAATGGAAGGGCCTCTGGGTCGTCACTAATACAATTAGAAGAATTAGTCACCACACATAATAACCCATTGTGCAAAAAAAGACGTGTTAAATGTGTGAAAAGAAAAATCAGTTACCTTCCTCATGTGGTTGTCCCTGCACAGACACAAAGGGAACATAATCTGTGAAAATTAACGTACCACTAAATTCAAGATAGTCTTTTATAAATGTTTTTTCCTGGTCTATATTACTTGTATACTTAATATATTGTATTACATTATATTTTGGTTTCTTCATACAGCTTTATAAAACAGACAAATTAGACAAGTATTTTACTTTTTGTGTCTATTGTGTAGCTTGTATGCCATCTAATGTCTTCTGTCTGTTTCCTATTGTTTGTATTAGTCCTTATTGGTCTGAAAAAATACATTTCTATGAGCAGATTCTTGAAAATGTTGTACTGTCAGTTCCAACAATCACTTACGCTGGTTTATGGACCCATAAAGCTGTAAATGGGCATTTAGGAGGTTTTTCTTAAAATAGATGAGAATGAGATCCTTGTCACTGTGCTAACAACTCTGGATGCTCGGCGCAATCTGCAATCTATCAAGATGTTATTGCTCATTATTGACATTCTTTAGCGTGTACAAATTAAGAGAGATGTATTTGCTGTAGCGTGTGTCTTACCGTGGAATCTTCTTGAGCTGAAAGGCCCAGCACGGCCAGGACAGCAGAGAAAAAAAGACTCATCTTCATCTTCCTTGTGTTGCAGACTGACTGGTTGTAGAAGCTTGGAAGGAGTTTTTTGCTGACCACACAGTCAGTCTAGCTTTTATGCAGATAAGAAAAGGGAGGACATGTAAACAGACTTACTGTAAAGGTGACACATGGTGACTAAACCAACGTTTTAAAGAAAAGATAAGCTCCAACAGGAAACCCCTTGAATTCCAAGTGGTAGTCGGATGAGGCTTTGCAAATGTGACACAAAAGAGCTCCATATGTGAAATGTGTACTCACATGTATCCACACATACATGTGTAGATGATAGTTTTCTAGATCAGAAAGCACCGATAATGCATCAGATCACTGGACAGCTGCACTTCGCTGCTGAAGTCATTTGACCAACATGTTGACACAGCTACAGAAGCCCCTAATCCATTACAAGCGCACAAACCAAAATATAAACAGTATATAAGTCACCTGTCTACACTCTCTCGTCCACACCCAGAAGTTTCACATGTCTTGATAAATTGAAAATGTAGCTGTAGTTCAGTCTCCTGCCTGATGGAAACTAAGAAAAGTTTGAAGTTAAATGAATTCTGTGTAGAGTAAAAAAAACAAAACAAAAAACAGCTACAATTAAACTGCAATAGTTTACTTTAACATAATAATTGTACAAAACAGATTTAAACTCAACGCAAGCCTTCAAAAACACTCTAATCTATGACATAGATAAAAAATTACCCGTTTACATTTCCTATTATTAAATTATTTAATCATTTGATATTCCAAGTATAGCTTATTCTTTTAGTTTTTCTTTATTATTAAAGAAAAAATACATTGATTTCTTCTTTTTTATTGCTACATCAAAATTACAATGACATGCACAAGTACAATAATGATCATTTTCTTAACAAGTAAAATTTAAACCATTAATACAGCAGTGACTTTGAACTAACAATAATATGCTTAATATGTGAAATAAGTTTTTCATGCATATGACTTTTAATTCGTTGAACTAGCTAGTTGGTAATGATAAACTAACAAGATCAGATTGAGCCTGCTTCCTCAGGTCTCAGTTACACTCGACAAAGAGAAATGTAATGTCATGTTTTAGTGTTTCCGTAAAGTGACAATATATATATATATATATATATATACACACACATATAGGGGGGTGACCTAAATAACATTTGTGGTTAACCTCCACAGCTACCACAGTAAACTGCCATGACACACACTCTTTTCCATTCCTCATAGACGTTCTGGTTTGGGCTCCATGGAAACTCTATCCTTCAATAAACTGACCAGCTTCCAATTATTCTCATTCGGTCATTCATCATGTCAGGGGAAAATTATGCTCAGTTCTTGGTAATACGAGGCTGTCTGGTGGGCTGGCAGGCATTTGTAAAGCCGTTGCCACTAAACAGCCCAGACAGCAGCACCCACGCTACGCTACACCATTATTTAACTATTAGCATGACAGTGTTTTCCACTTGTAAGCATTCGTTCTCCTCTTAACACACACTCAAACACACACATGTAAATATATACAATACACCCCATAAATACCTTTAACATCCAACTACTTGGTTAGGTTTAGAGAAACATTGTGGTTTGGCTTAAAATAACGGTCGCTTCTCTGATGAGGTGAAACACATTGAAAACACATACGATTAGATGAAATCAGATTATTTAAAAAACCCAGATGTGTCAGGAGAGGTCAAAAAGCCATCAGGCCTATACGAAACATAAAAAAAAAAAACACCTGCTTCTTTTTCACCTGAGCAAAATCAATAAAATCCTTTTATCCATTTTATTCAGTATCTCTGCTGCTCAATTAAACCATTCACATTGAATTAATCAATTTGTGCATTTAGATGCAGAGATATACATTTGGCTATGATAGTAATGATGATGATTCTTTTATAGGAGTCATTTGATTTGTTTAGCAGAATGTGGCATCCTTTAAATGAAGATCAAATAAATTACTTATCATAAAGAAAATTAATTTGTATGTTTTAGTGCATATGGATTAATTTATTTTCCGGTATGACCCAGAAACATAAAGCACAAAATACAACCGTCATGCTGGTCCCACATCTCATATTTTTTATTGAACACGCGACAATGATTTACAGTTATTTACAGCAGCATCTTACAGTTTTACCTTATCCTTATTTTACAGTTTCCAAAAACAAAGAACAAAATAATATAGTGAACATAAAACGATATAAGCGACTCTCTCTGTAAGACTTGAAAAGGTACCATGTTCTTGTTATTTCTTTGTTGTTTGTCCGTAACGGTATCAGTTTGGCACTTGGTGTTTCCTGTCTTTGTGTTTCACGCCCAAACTTTATGCGGGTGTAACCTTGTTTTTAAAGTTAAAGACGTTAAAAGTCAAAAATAAATGTACAGAGTTCTCCGCAGCGACTCTCTCGGCCCTAAGGTGCGGCTGAATGACCGGTCCTGTGTCGGTGATTCAGATAGGGGGTCCTCACACGCTGGTCTCAATGTGAGGTGACAGCTTACAGTTCAGCATGTGGGACAGGACTCTGTGCTGGTTGTGGTATCTGATGGACACACCAAAACACACACAAGACACAAAAAGACACACACATATACAGTCACCATGAGTAAGCACCAAGTCCATAAAAACTCACTGGAAATATTGGCGCCATCACCTGCTGAGCACGTGTTACTACAACATGAGTGAACGTCCCGTGTGCACATCTGTTAGCAGTTGTTGCGTTTTGCTGCAGCCAGCGACCGGAGTATAAAAACTTTATTGTTTTCATATTGTGAGTTTAAAAGCTCGGCAAAAGTGTTTTAACACAAAGATCATAATACTGACTTGACGATGATCCTCTGTATCTCTCTGTTCTCCTCCTCTCTGAGTTTCAGTAGGACATGCTCCAGGATAGGAAGCTCCAAGTTCAGATACTGGGCTACCTGAGAGGAGAAGAGAGGAGAGGAGAGGAGAGGAGAGGAGAGGAGAGGATGAGGTAGAGAGATAGAAGTCCTGTTTTTTTTTTCTATACTGCTGCAATAACAAACAGACAGCAGAAGATATAACTCTCCAGATGATTTACACAGCTTTTAATACATTTGCTGACTCAAAACTATTATTAAATGCTGAGACCAAAATATGTGTTTTTTCTCTGATGCACTACAATGTCTATTTTCATCACCAGAGGTTATATACAAGTGAAACAGCACTTCATATTCAGTTGCTATATAAGATCATCCGGGGGGAGTCTCATACGGACATGTTTTAGATACAGCCTGCATCTTTCACCTCTGCCATAAAAAGTAGTCGAGCTACATGCAGCACACACACACGCACGCACGCACGCACGCACGCACGCACACACACACACACACACCCACACACAAAATACTATAATAACATTTTATTTGCTCTGTAACTACACTGCGATGAAATTGGAGAGGGGGAAAACGATGGAACATTTTTTAACAGCACAGTATTTAAGAACATTAATAGAGCCAATAAAACTCTAAACGTTTTGTAGTTGTAGCTGTAAAGACACACCCGTCTTTTCTGGGGCAGTGAGTTCCCCAGCAAGAACACAAATGTAAAAACATCTCTTTTTTAAAGATTTTAAGATTGCAAATTCCCACAAATATATAATATATGTCAATTGATGTGATAATATTGATGATTTCACTGCAACACCATGACTGTTATCCCATTGTTCCTGCCTTGTTATCCGGTTAGATTGCCATTGTAATACACTGTAATTAGTGTACAGGTACTCATTAATTAAAAGAACACCCACAGTATAATGTATTTCAACATTCATCATAAACACAAAAGTGTTAATCCCTTTTATTTCCTTACCTTTTGTTTTCTTAATTTCTTAACATACCCAATAAGCATTTTATTTATAGCCTTGATGCACTAAATCATTGCACTGTAACTTGCAGGTTTCTCTTCAGTTAAGTGAATATACTTCACATTTATGTGCCCACAAAAATAAGAAATGGCCTCAAAGTCATTCTTTAAAATTGTGGTATGTCTCCCACATCGGTGGCACAAGAAAAGTATCTTTGGATTTGATTATGACCACCTGAGGAATCATCAATATTTTAGATTAGGAATGCTGCTCTAATTAAACTCAGATGAAGCTGCACATACATGAAAGTTTTTTTTTTTTTTTCTTCACTAAGTTAATATTTTGGAAGGTTTAGATATACTGAGACACCCCTGTGTTTCGGTCAGGATTTATAGTCACACTCACATCATCGCTGACTTCCTCCTCGTCCATGTCCATCAGAAAGATCCTCATGATGTCATCAGAGGGTCCCATCAGTATGCGATCCCATAGGGGCTGGTCTCTGTTACTGAGCTTCCTCTTTTCTAGAGAACAAACACACAAACATCAGTGTAGTAGTGTCATTTGCTGTGTAACTCTGGTACAACAGACAGAGCTCACCTCCGCTCTGGTGAACACAGTACAGTGAAAACTCCTGGGGATCGTTCTCTATCTGTAGGATCAAAGATTGAAGACATTCGGTATTGGATTAACAGGGGAAACCATCCTCTTCTTTATAAAAGCATGTTGGCATAGGGTTGCTTTATAGACGAGCCCAGACATAATGGATTTGGGTCTCGTGTCATCTCTCCTGCAGTTTGAAGAATGTGTGCACAAGCTCACCTTGAACTTGTTTAGCAGCTGCTCAATGACCTGGCTCGTGGTCATCCTGCTGGAGATGCGGACTTTAGTTGGCGTGCCGAAGGATGGGGTGAAGATGGAGGTCTGTGGAGGCCAATGAGAGATTGGTGAGCTCCAGCATAGGTGGAAGTGTTGAATGAAGAGAGGGGAGGGTCGAGCAGAAATCTACCTTGTAGTTGTAGAAGTGTCCGTTGATGGAGAAGCGATGCTGTCTTTCTTTCTCCCTCTGTGCTGCTGACTTGCCCCTCCCCCTCCTCCTCTTGACCAATGAGGCGTCGCTCATACAGCGAAACAGGTTGGACTCCGCCTCCAGCTCGGCACTCTTCTGCCTCGTGGGACGCAGCGTGGTGGTCTCATAAACAACCGGGCCTTCGGAGTTGTGCAGAAACACATGAATAAAACATCTGATAATCAACATTCGGTAGGAATTACAATCATATTATTTTCTGGATTATTTTTGTTCACGTCGACAGCGGGGAGGGGAGTGAGAGGAAACGACATACAGAAAAGGAACTCTAGTGGCTGTAGTAAATTTTACAGCAGCAAAGGAGGAAGTCAGGTGACAGGGTAAGATGAAACACGCAAGGAGGAGGTTGGGGTGGAAAAAACAACCTGGTAAAGGACTGGTGACAACTATATCCTGCGGCGTCTCAGCCATCTCATCTATTTGGTGAAGGTCAGCATACTCTCCCCATCGCGTCATACCCCTGCAGAGAAGAGAGGATGTGATCTCTGACCACAATGACCCACATGCAAAAATGAACATGCCTTTAGTTTTAACCTTCGCGTGAAACAATTGATACATATACGTAACTTTTTACTTTTTACTTACATATTGTGACTTGCATCAAGAACTTAATGTCACTCACTCACTCAGAGTTCATTATTTATTTTCTTATCTATTTTTAATCTGTGACAAAACGTGAAAAAAGAAATCAGGAGAAAAGACATAAAAAAAATTCTCCTGAATATCTTTTTTTTTCCCCTGGCAAAAGCACTTATTTTCACCAGTCTCACTATGAGAGGGATCTTGAATTACAATGGCTGACAAAGTTGGCAAACACAAAGTCCATCACTTAGTCAGTGCGTAGCCTTGTACAAAAGTGTCTCTGTTACCATTAATCTTCTAAAGGCAAATATTTAGGTATTATCTTGTCAAGGTTTAACAATGAAAAGCTCATAATCTGACCGATTTCCTTTTAATTGATCATCGTAGTATTTTCACGGGCCATATTTGATTTATGTATTCTCTCCCTCTCAGGTTTAACTGGACAAGCATAGAGGTCATAACATCATGTTGACTTGATTTCATTACAACAAATTTAGTTTGCTTGAATATAATCTCACAGGGTGACTAATAATTCTACTTATGCTAATGCCCACTCAACACAGTTGTTTCTTATATCTGGCAAAAAATAAACGTTTGAGGCTTTATAAAAGCATGATTTTTTTTAAATGAAGCACTTCAAAAGCTGATATATAGACAAAAGAGATTAATAAAATTATACAAAAAATGAAAAGAACCTCTTGTCTGCAAGTGGGCTGACTGGACTGACGGGGTCCGGTGAGATCTGAGGAGCAAAGGGATGCATCTGTTTATCATCTTGTATCTTCAGCCTGATGGGTCTCCTCACTCCCCAGGAGATGTTCAGGAAGCCCTCCACCACCACCTCTCCATCCTCAGCCTGTTACAGAGACAAAGCCACATACACCTGTACAGTGTGTAAATACAGTCATGCACTCAGTTAAGGGGAGACACGACAGGGATGAACATCGTTTTAAATGCACTGGCCAGTTTTGGGCACAAAATGCAAATCTTTACATAATGTTGCTTTAAATTAGTAGATATTTAATCAGGTTGAACACCAGAAATGTGTACTAAAAAATAATAGTCTCGATGTACTGTAAGTAAACAACTGGGGAAGTTTCAGGGGGATAAAACTTTTACTCTATTCACCATTTCTTGTTGAACAATTTGACAATACATATCTTTAAGGGCTGTTTACTCAAAACATTTTGAGCCAGAAACCTGCACTTATATACACCAAACTTTCCAGATTTAATCCTATATTATGAGGGCTTTTCAATCCAATCGCCAGAATAAATGTTAATCAAGTGAGTTTCTGCAAAAACCACTTGGTTAGGGTCAGGAAAACATCCTGGTTTGGCTTAAAATACCTGATTAGGATGCCACAAAAACAGCTGGAAATGTCCCCAGGTGTGATAACAAATATACACTGCTGTGACTCGAGCTGTCAGTCAACTGTTTGGCAGCCTTGTAATAACGTTATAATGACACCACCTTATGTGAAATTCAGCTAATAAGCGTTGAACGTGAACGTGATACTTGACATTAGGTACAGATCTCAACTTCAGCCGTGTCTATGGTTTGCAGAAACGTAAATTGCTAACATTGTGTCCTGGTGACTGGGTCGAGGTTTGTACAAGAAGTAATTGTCATAAAGGTGCAATACGTAGTTTTGGGGAAGGCATTTTATTTAGAAGAGAAATATCTTTATTGACTGTGTTCATGACCGAATAAACTGAATAAACCAACTGACCTTAAAGTTTATATGTGGCAGACCCTGCTACCTTTCCAGCTTCAAACAGTGTTCTGGGGACCTTATTATCCTCTGAGAATGGCTTGTTTATTCAGTTATGGAGAAAATAAATATTCCTGAGTTTGTATTATTACCTCATTAATATCGTACATTTTAAAATCCTAAGTTTGAATTATTTCTCCAAAACTACATAGTGTCAGAAACCAAGTTTCATGGTAATATGTATGTAATCTTTACCCTGTTGACCTGGAGTGTCTCCCCTTTAACACTCCAAAATTCTTGAAGACATGACAAAGTAAAGTTAAGCTGTGACAAATGTTTGACTGGGAGAAAAAGTATATGGATGTCAAACAAAAACAGAAAGTGTTGAAAGTGCAACGTCGACATACCTGAGAGAAGCTGAGGTGCAGCTGGGTCTGGTCCTTCAGGAAGCAGTTGTAGGTCCTCAGCAGCGAGAGAAACTCTGCTCTGGAAATGAACACAACAGCAGGGGGATGACTAAGTGTTGCAGACCACGACACAGCGCTGCAGTTATGTAACAGTCGTGTTTTTGTTTTTTCATCCTTCCAAATAAGGGCTGCATGCTTTCTCTCATCAGGACGACAGTCGTGTTTCTCAATGTCTCCATCAGCTGTCCACCCACCTGGAGAGCGTCCTCCCGTCCCCTGCCTGGATCACTTGGGGATGAGCTGCCTCGTTCATCTCTGGCTGCTTCAGCTACTGCAGAGAGAGAGAGAGAGAGACAAACGAACACAGCAGTCATATCAACAGCTCGGGTCACCACATCATTAAAACCAAACCTCGAGCTCGAACTGGAGAGAAACACTGGAGGCTGACGACTTGTTGAACGCCACCTCAGTGAGCTTGTTCCTGGATTCAGACACCTGACGAGCACTGTGTCAACATGGAGTGAGCAACTGCACAGAAGAATGAGCTCACTTGTGCAGTCAGCACAGAGTCACTCCTTCCGAGAACAAACAATATAATAAGAGTCTTACCTTCTCTAACATGACAAATGAGAGCTCTCCTCTTGATTCTGTGTCTTTGTCTCCCTGTCTTTTCTTCTGTCTGTGCTTTAAATATCTCTTTCCGCTCTCTGTCTCTCTCCCTCTGAAGTTTGTGTGTTATATTTATCCCTCTCTCTCGCTCTCTCTCTCTCTTTCTCTCTCTCGCTCCCTCTTTCACTTTCTTTTTTTGTGCTTGTCTCCAAGAGATTTAATAACAGTACTCCACCCAGTAACCAGTGATGACAGTGTAGGCCCAGCCATTTGTTTATTCTTTGGCCGGAAACTCTCAAGCCTGCGATTGTTGGAGTATCCACGTGGCCACTCTCTCCTTCTCTCTCTCTTTTCAACTGTTTTCTTTTTTCCTATTCAATCTTTTGATGATGCAGCAGCGGCCTGTAATTGTCCCTTTTATTTCACTCTTTTTCCATTTCTCTCTCTGTCTTAGCCTGTTTTTGCTGTGAGGAAATATCTCAGGTATTCAGCAGCTGTCATCCCAGCAGCCCCGCCACTCCCCGTCCGGGCCGACGGTTCAACAACAAAGATTTAAAGGTGCAGTGCTTTCTGTGCAAAGGTTTCGAAGAAAATGGAGGGAATCCCACATTGTCAGACACAAACTAATATGGCTGACAGATCTCTCTCTTTCTAAGCACATGTGTGAAATATGATAGACCCAAAACATGGGCCTATGTGAATTTCTCTCATAAGCATTGCCCCATGTGATGTGATGTGTGAAATGCGCGTGATGTCTTATATTTCACGTGTTGAATATGTGAAATTTAACACAGAAGACCCATCGCTTCAATATATTACATCACATCTGGGCCGCAACGATTAGCTGTTAAAAGTACTTGAGTACAAAAAATTGGCTTCCAGAATATTTAAAGGTCTCATATTATGCTGTTTTTCATCAATTTCACACAGCTGTCAAAGGTCCAACAACACTGTATTCGATATGCATTGCCCCAAACCCATCCGTGGTCCTGAATTTCAGCTGTCTAAAAGTTGCTCAAATTAGCTCTGCTGAGGTCTCCTGAGAGCAGGCTTTTTCTGTGCCTACACCTTTAAATGCTAATGAGCTCCGTCTGTCAGCGCCTATTTGGAGAGCCTTGCCCAATGGCCTTGCGTGCTACACGGCCCTCTCAGGAAGACGATGCCTCTTACGCTAGCCGGTAGCATGCGCTAATGTTTACGGTGGCTGTATCCCTGTGGCTCGCTGAGATGCTTTCGTTCAACCGTACCACTTTGACCCTGAATCGGACCCAGAAGGAGAGGTTCCTGAAGAAACACAGACTCTGCGGCTGCAGCAGGACGTTTCAGAGTGGTTAGTGTGTCTGAATAATGTGAGTTTGTTCGTATGTGTTGTTACAGTTACTACCATGTAGCTAATGG
>OMLP01019384.1:0-20129 GCA_900302685.1 Spondyliosoma cantharus
TGGGAATTAAAGGTGCAAGACGAGAAGAAGAGATCAGTGTGGGGGGATGATGTCAGAGATGCTTTTAAATGTGCACTGCTCAAATGTAGCTGGGGACATTTGGATATTTTAGTGTTTATTCTGTGATTTATCTGCATTTTATTGTGTTTTAGATCCCCCAAAATGTGCTTTTATTGCATCTGCATGCTGTTAAAGTCAGCGAGACAATGTCTTGTCCTTATTTATTTATTCCTTGGCTTTTGATTCAGCATGACCCCTTTCCTGTTCTTATGGGGTTGTTTTTTTAGATAATTGTTGTTTTTTTGCTATTTCTACCCGTTCAGCACTTTGGCCGCGCTCAATAAATGCATTTAGATTGATGCACATGCACATCATGCATCCATATGCCAAAATCCCGAGCTAATTTGGAGCTGTGTGTGTGTGTGTCGCGCTGCAACGTTCGGGTTCATGTGGATTCACACCGCAGTGGACGTGAAAGTGGGATTGATTCATGCAGGTTCTTCCTCAGCTGTCTCTCTATATCTGGCTTTTTTTTTTTTTTTTTTTTAATGCAAAGTTGCAATTGATGGGGATAACACTTTGCAAAAACACCATCGTTCACCTGAGAACATTATTAAGATGGCCGTTATAAAGTTGCTAAACCTTTGCGATGGATTAATACCTGCTAATACACTTTCATTGTTTGACAACAGTGGCGAGGCTTTCAGTGATCCTGCGTGTCGCGTTAACAATTACAGGCTGTACTCTGGTATTTTTACCTGTGACGAGGACAAGTCTCCAGATCAACAGTTAATCCCTTTATATAAGAGGAAAGAGGGGCAGGGGAACAAAGTGGGTGACCTGCTCATTTAAAGTGCTCCTAATCCCCCCCTCGGGTTCCACCGGATTCGTTGGGTGACGTCCTTTCTCGTCCTTTCTGATCCTCGCAGGCGTGGAATGGCGGAAAAAGGTGTTGGAGGAGCAAAAAAAAGTAGCAGGAGTGGACGTCAGTGAAGTCGCGCCTTTTCGATTTCGACTCGAGTAAAAAGGTGCAAAAGCAGAAGAACCGAATCGTGCATGATCATAATGATCGATGCACCGACACGTTCGTCATTTTAACGTTGAGGCTGGTGAAGTTGGTTAGATTGCTTTATATAGTTTCACCTGCCGGGCAAACCTTTGTGAATTTTCCCCCACGTGGAAATCCACAAAGTTTAGTCATGATCTAAAGCATTACATCATAATCGATTCATTATTCCTTTTTATATCATTGAACTAAATCTGCAAAGAAATCCGTCGCTCAAGTTGCCAAATAAATACGGTGTTTGTTGCCCAATTGCCTCTGAATTGGGTAACAATCAATAAATGATAAACGGCGAATGTTCAGTTAATTCAACTTTAGTTATCGGTTTGTGAAGATCAGCTGCAACTTTGCAACTTTATTAATCCCATTAATGTTTACAGATGAACTACACAGCGTGATAAACATCAGCTGCATCTGCACCATGAACAGTTTTTTTATTAGCAGTATTTAATTGACCTTTTATTAATAATGGACATCATAAAGTGACGTAGTGAAGCAGAAGTATTAAGTAGCAGAACATGGGATCTACTCAGTACCTAAAAGTTCTGCTTCAGAGCAGCACTCGAGTCATTTTCTGATCGTTATTCAAGCAAAGACAAAGAAGCGAATTGAACCATTGTGTGACGATCAAAGTCGTTCAGGCAGATTTTCTTTCCTCTCGTCGAGGCAAAGCGCTTCCTCTTAGTTTCCTTCTTGTGTGCCAGATTATTGCCGGGCCGTGATTCGTACAGTGCGGAGTCATGTGGCCCCGACCGTGTGCTACTTCCAGCAGGGATTAGTGCGCTAACCTCGCGTCTGCCAGACAAAGACTCCCGCAGACAGTCTGAGCAGCGCTGCAGACGCTCCGACCTTCACACCTGCCTTCTCACGTCTCCCCATTAATCCCAAATGATGGACTTTGTCTTTATGATTATGATGATGAGTGCGTCTGGATATTAAAACCTGGATTACTGCAAGGCGTTGTGGAACTTGGGTTGTGTCGCCGCCTCCTCTGAAGTCTTTTCTCTCTCCCCGATTCCCAAAGAACGGAGCCCGGCTGAAGCGTCTGCGGACATGGGTCGCCACGAGGCCGACTTCGTGTGGAAGAAAAACACGGAGAACATCCACGAGGTGTTTGACTTCATGGAGGAGCTCGGATCGTGAGTACATCTTCCTCTGTTTGAGATACTGTAGCGCGCTGAGAAAACTGAAGGTCCAACCGAGTATGACTGTCTGATAGATCCAGGTTAAACATCAGTGATCGCCTTTCAGAGGAAGATCATTTGACCTAAATCAAGTAAATGTCACTTGCCTCGTCTTGAGAGCTAGATTCAGGGGACGTGTCTGTAAAAATAAACCCACTTAAGGCTAGAAGACTTTTTTTTTTTTGAGCACTAGTAGTCAAGATTAAAACACAGATGGGATGTTCATATATTTAGATTGAGAGCTTTCTGGTTTTGAGGACTCGATCTTAGAGGAAAATATCAAATCTAAAGTTTCAGGCTCTCATTCAAAAGAGTTCATTTATTGTGTCACACTTCGCTGACAACATGTAGGAGGGACCGAATCTAATTGTAGAATTAAATGCCTATAATTATATAAGAAAATGCTTCAATAAATGAAGATATTAAAGGATTTAAAGCCCGTTCAGCTATTGCTAATCAAAACTACAGTCTTTAAAATAACAAACAGACCGAACACTTTTCACTGAACATATTGAGTCAAACTCAGTCAATTCTATTGTATATTATCACAGATTTGTATGGAGGGACTTTATAATCTGTGCTGCGTACATCCCCGTCTATTCTTAGAACTTCAGGAACACCTACAGGGACGAGATCCAGATTCATTCAAGACATCCGACGTTTACTTTAATGTTTGCATCTACTGTTAGAATTTCAAACCGAGGACCGAGTAAAAACTTCTGCTCTGGCCGTGGCGTGATTACAGACCCTTCGACATGCTGTTTGAGTCTGAGGACAGATTACCTGTTTGATTGGATTGACACAAGGAGGCCTACTTTCCACCAGGTCTTAGACAACAAGACGCTCCGGCTGTCAGAGGGTTAGTCTGACCGTCCCGATGGCGTCTGGCTGCGAGGTCAGCGCAGCTGTTCATTCACAAGAACAGCACAACCGTGGCAACAGTTCAGTTATGTTCTCTAAAGGCTTGTTGAATTGCGATTCAAAATAAAATAGAAGAAAAAATAAAAGTACAGCTGCGACGGTTTGTTCGATGCATTGATGATCCGCACCTGCTTTTTAAACCGGGTTAATCAATCATGTTTAAAGCTAATATACCAAACGATTTGCTCCTTCTCTTTGTTTAATGTGATAATAAAGTAAATATCTTTGGGTTTCTGACTGATGGTCACACGTTGGCTTCAGGAAATTGTGACGTCTTTTTCTCGCTCAGTCATTTCCTGTTTTATTTTGTAGGTTTCGCCCTTATGTATGAGCGTCACGCCTCATTTCCTGCCTTCCGTCTTTTTCCCCTCTGTTGTATTTGCCCTTATTTTGTTTAGTTTGTCTGTTTTTTTTTTGTCTTTTCTTGGATTTCCTTTTGCCTGTTTTTGCCCCTCGCAAGTTTTTTTTTGTATTCGGCTTATCATCAAAACGCGTGTTCCCGCTACATCCCTGCGTGCTGTCTTGCATTCGGGCGTTCTTGGCGAAATAAACTCGAGAGGTATTTCGTGAACAAAACAATAAATCAAAGAAAATGAATAAAATGTCGTTTTTAAATGCTTACCTGCAGCAATTTTACCTAATCGTGCGGATTATGTGTTGCCGGATGTTTCTATAAAACTGTCGACTCGGTCAACAGCCTCTTGTGTTGACCTGATTTCTGCGAGGTCAGCATTGATAATCAGCAGCTCCTCCGGCATCCTCGAGTATCTGGCGGATGAGAGGCCGACGGTAAATAAAGGTGCGAGGCCTGCAGGGCGTCGTCAGCGTGTTGCTGGAAAACAGAGCGGATCTGTGCTGAGGGCTGAGGAGGCCGGCGAGAGGGTGGAGACGAACGCGTCGGTGGTGCGAATTTCCGCAAACGCTTTATTTTATGTAGACATAGGCGAAGACGTGTAAGGGAGAACCTGTGATTGGAGAGAGATGCCGCCTGAGCCGCTGAGTGATTCTTGCACGACTGGCGGGTTTCTGTTGAAGGTGTCAACAGGGCGAACAACCCCCTGAGCTGTTTTGCCCGTTCTCAGGTGGACGGTTTAGTTTTTTCATCTCTTCCTGTTTCCATCACAATAAAACGAGGAGGGGAATCCAGAGGGGACGGGCGATCACGTCGGAAAAAAACCAAACGCGCAGCCGGCTCCATCGGGCCTCATCAACATGTCGTGTAAACAGCATCCTACAGTAATAATAATAATAATTATCAGGACACAGTCTCATCAGCGGGTAACATGTAACTCGCAAGGACGACTCAAAAAGCACACAGACAAAAACTCTAAACTGCGTCTTCAAGCTTCAATCAAATCTGCACACTCCAGTGGATGAATCAGCGATCTCTGATTGCCCGCCGCCTTTTTCGTCCGACGCTTTGCGCGCCGGGCTTGATGGATGATTTCTCTCGAGAGACGCAGTGAGCTTCGAGGAGATGAAGGAGAGGACGGAAATGAGCTCTGGTAACCGCGGAGAAATCAGCGGAGTAATAGGATGCGAAGTGTTGCGATGATGCTGCGTGGGGGGGGGAGGCGCGTGTGTGTGTGTGTGAGGTGTCTTAAATGTGATACAATGCACTTATGAGGAAACATGCAAAATGGGAAATCAGGCTTGAATGATCCACGCTGTGCTGTTAAAGGCAGTCAGACTCTGCAGCAGGCGCGAGTTAGAGCGCATTCCTTCAGGGTCAGTGTCATGGCTCTGCAGACGGAGGCCAGGGTGGAGATATCCCGCGTCTGCCCACCGCCCTTGACACCTGTCTGCGACCTGGCCCGGCTTGTCCCTGCTGCACATGCTCAGCTTCTGACCTCTGTTTCCATTGCGTCAGGGATAAAGGGCCTAATCCCACCAGGTAGAACAACTATTCCCAGACAGCGCCGAAGATAGCATGGAGACGGCACAGCAGGGAGCTGAATAATAAGCCCCCTGACATGTGAATTGTTAAGCCTCGGAGATCTTTCGCGGATCTTAATTGGACCCCTCGGTGACGCTGTTTCGGCGGGGCGTTTCGTTTCGGTTCCGGCGCGCTCCAAGAAACCGAATGTGTTTCCATCACAGGCAAACTGAAGTCAATTTTTCAAACAGAAACAGCTGCAGCTAAAAGATTATCTCCACGAATCGACTCAAGTCAGTTTTATTAATGATATTGCCCACAATCGTAAACCACTTTGCCTCAGCACAGCAGTTTACAATCTGTAGAGAGTGTGACACCCTCTGTCTTTGGACCCTCAGACTACTTCTTATTCTCTAACATTTACCCGGACACAGACAAATAGGACTCGCACTGCCACACTGTAAATAAAAAAAAACTGTCATGTTTTGAAGCCCTGCTGATAAGTCATAAGGAAGTGGAAGCAAACAAAACTCTCCCTGATTGGTCGAGAAAAATATGAATTTGACCCAGCGAGAGGCCAAAAGTCAGTGCTGCTCAGATCCCCATATTTTATTAACAGTTCCCCCGATTCTAATAAGAAGTGGAAGACTCATTTCCTCTGACTGGAGCAGACTTTTTTTTTTTTTTTTTTTTAATCTCTGTCAGTGTGACTGACCCCATCATTATTAACTCATCGTGTCTTGTGTGTTAATGAACAGAGGGGCGTTCTCAGAGGTGTTCATGGTGAAGGAGAAGAAGACGGGAAAGCTGTTCGCCATGAAGTGCGTGAAGAAGAAACAGAAGAGGGACCTCAATCTGGAGAACGAGATCGCTGTGCTGAGGAGGTGAATATCTAACGAGCCGCCGGCTTTCATTTCTCATGCTTGCTCGGCGGCCGGCGCGGGAAGGATTCACATTGATCAGCTTCCTGCTTGTGTCGTGTCTGTAGCGACAGAAACGTCGTCATTAAAACTCCCTCGTTATTTCAACAGAATCCAGCACGATAACGTCGTCGGGATGGAGGATTTCTACGAGAGCCGCTCCCATTACTATCTCGTCATGCAGCTGTGAGTTGTTTTTTGTCATCTAATCATTTCAAATCATTTAAAAAAATTAGATTTAAGATCGAAATGTTCACGGTGGTGGTTGTGTTTCTGACCAGTGTTGCAGGCGGAGAGCTTTTCGACCGTATTCTGGACCGGGGGGTTTACTCGGAGAAGGATGCCAGCAGCGTGATCCAGCAGGTGCTGCAGGCCGTCAGCTACCTGCACCAGAACGGCATCGTGCACCGTGACCTCAAGGTGTGGATCAGATAAATGACACAAGCATACATTCACATGTTCTGAGCCATATTCAATCAGTCATAGCCAAAACATATCGAGGCTGATGATGAAGGCTGATGAAACCTCTCTGACGTTACATTTGACTACTTTTTATTCATCTGATACATTATGCTGCTGCTTTGTTAGAATAAAATATTAAATACATTTTTTAAAAAAGCCGGAACATTTGAATTACCAACAGTTTATGGGGTTCGGACCACCTACAGATCATCTCTGCCTGATAGTCCTGCCCGGCGGTTAAATATTGTTTGAGAGAGTTTTCTTAATACTCAAAATGTGACAAATGTAATCATTTAGATGTTCATATATTTACAGTACAGACATGTGAGTTGTGTTGCTCATCTCATCTAATTCTCACAAGAGGTCAGAGAAGCCAAACTATTGGACATTTTATACCAACAATCAGTAATAAATGACACGTTTATAGTGAATTAAACTTTAGTTAATAGCTGTTTCACTGTTAACAGACAACAACACAATATTTATTAACCATGTTCAAAGAATTATAAATATCATTTGATCACTTTGCAATAAACGATTGCTTAGAAAATGTTTTCTAATAAACTAAAGTTAAATTAATTATACCTTTTCCGAGTAAATTCAAAGTAGCTTGTATGACCCACATTTTCTGAATTATTATTGTCATTGGATGCAATTTAATACGGTGGTCTTCCTCCATTTCCAGCGTTGGTATTATTACAGAGAGTAAATCTTAAAGAACTTATTCCGCCACAGGGGAAGTAGCACTTTGCGAGAGTCTTCGTTTGGGGGACGTCAATGTGTGAGCAGCTCTCCTCTCTTTGTCCCCGTGCAGCCAGAAAACATCCTGTACTACAGCCACGAGGAGGACTCCAAGATCATGATCAGTGACTTCGGTCTCTCCAAGATGATAGAGAACGACATCATGTCGACAGCTTGTGGCACCCCGGGATACGTAGGTGAGGAAAGACGTCTGACTGATGAGTGATTTATGGACACGTACGGAGCATCGTGGGCTGAGACAGACAGTGTTATATGTTAATACCAGTGTTTTTTCTGCCTTATAAGAGTCGTTGATGATGTAAGTGTCATATTCTTTTTTCTCACTTTCAGCTCCTGAGGTTTTGGCTCAGAAGCCCTACAGCAAAGCAGTGGACTGCTGGTCTATTGGAGTCATCACCTACATCTTGTAAGTATAAAGTCACGGTGAACACATAAGAGGAAACAGGTGTTTAACCAGAGACCAGCTGCAGGTCGTCCTTTATTTAGTGGCAGGATTTTCAGATTTAAAGCCACTGCCGGGGTCATGCGTGTGTTTAGCATGACACACTCACCTGCATGCTGGCTAAATAATGCAGTGATTGAGCCACAGCACCACCTAGTGAGCGTCCGCCACACATACTGCTCACCTGCACGCATCATAACATTTCACGCTTACGTTGCAGACTCTGTGGATATCCCCCTTTTTACGAGGAAAGCGAGTCGAGACTGTTCTCCAAGATCATGAAGGCGCAGTATGAGTTCGACTCGCCCTTCTGGGATGACATCTCTGAATCTGGTAATTGCGCTGAGCACGATCACAAAGACGCGTCGAACAGACGCTTTACTCCTCGCCTCTAAATGTGTCTTGTCTGTCGTGTGTCTGTCTTGGCAGCTAAAGACTTCATCCGCAACATGATGCAGAAGAATCCCAGCATGCGGTACACCACCGACCTCGCGCTCAGACATCCCTGGTGAGTGTCGGTCACAGGCCTTGTGTCATAACGTGAGATTGAAATGTTCAATTGTCTCGTGTTTTTACCCCCAGTTATATAGCATTTCATTTGTATGGTCCTCTTTGGGCTTTTTACTCCAAAATGAATTCCTACAACAAGGGACTATAACTTATATGTATTTCCTTAGATTTCTAACATTTGAGCGACACTGTACGCATACTCACATTCAGGAAATAAACAGGTGTTACGTACAGGTGGTAGGGACTTATCTCCGTCTGTGTTAGGTCACACAGACTGGTTCAGGATTAACCTGTTCCTTGAAGTTAATGTGTTTTTCCTGTTCCCTCGTCCGATTTCACAGGATAATCGGAAAGACGGCGCGGAGCCAGGACATCTACTATTCTGTCAGCGTTCAGATCCAAAAGAACTTCGCCAAGACCAAGTGGAAGGTCGGTCCTCACTGATTTCTTGGCATTGCTGTGGTAATCTTATTAAGGACCCACTGTTTATAGTAGATTAATCGGGTGTCCACCTAAATCCTTCCTGATTAAGGACAGTTTAATTGGATACTGTTCTGTAATCAAGCCCACTGGTGGCTGATGTAGGGCTTTTACTGTCAGCGCAATCAAAGTGGACTTGATTGTTTAGCAACAATAAAAATGACTCTAAAACATGAGCCTTCTGTCTGGACTGTCTACTTTATAGACTTAATTTAGGAGAACCAAGCATTTTGTATGCCTAAGCCTAAGCCAAAAGTCGAAATGTAAAGAATTGTAAAAGTCTAACATATCCGTGGTTTGCAGAAATGTACAAAGCTAAGATTTATTTTTGCGATTCCTTCAAGACATCATCATGGATTAGCAGTTAAAGTCAAGCTATGTGTAGTCTATTCAGCTCTCAGATCTTTTTTTTTTTGACCTTCTTGTCTATTTTCACTTCACAGCAAGCTATCAACGCTGCTGTAGCCATCAATCACATGAAGAAGCTGCAGCTGGCCCACTCAGAACTGGTCCTGAGGAAGACCAGCATCCCAGACATCAAGGTGAGCGACGTGTCCTCCCCACCAACCGCAAACAACAAGCGTCTTGATCCAGACAAACCTGACCCCAAGGCGGCGGAGGTCAACGGGAAAGTGAACGGGACGAATCAAATGTCCCTGCCCGTGAGCAACATTGAACCGAAGAGCCAGTACCACACGCTGAAGGCCACCCAGAGTCAGTGCGTCGCACACCACGCACCCACTATAGCTGAGCAGGGCAAGCATGTCTACCACTCAGAGCCCGCCAACCTGAACGGGTTTGTACAAACTAAAAAAAACGTCCGATGTTTTTCAATTCTGAGTTTCTGTTATCGCAGCAGGACCGACGCATGACGACTGCTTTTCTCTTTTTGCTTTCAGGTACGGTAAAACGCGTGACAACAAACCTCTGCAGACTGGAGTTTGCTCAGTCATGTGAAGGCTGCATGAAGTTTACATGGGAAAAAAAAACACATTTTACTTGGTAGGTTCACGTAAACCCTTCACATATTATAATCAATTACACTGTTGCAATTATTTCAATTAGACATTTGTTAAACACGTTTTCAAAACTTTCAGTGTCCTTATGTAGCATTTATAAACATTAAATAAATGGTGAATAAAGCAATAAGACACCATACTGTAGTTGTAAGCAGATTAAGGGCCTTTAATCGCGTGCTGTTCGACAACATACTATATTTCAGTATATGTGATGCGATACAACACGATACCATAGGATACGATACGATACGATACGATACAATATGATGTGATGTGATGCGATATTATAGGATACGATACTATAAGATAAGACTTTAATTTGTCGGAAGCAGAGGAAAAAAAGAGACTGAGTGATAATTACAAGGTATAAATTAATGTTGTAACTGTCATCCTCATCCTAAATGTGTGTTTCTGCACCTCTGCAGGTCAGTGTTGCCGTGCTGACTCAGCACGCAGCCGATTTGTGTCAGCAGGTTCCCCCCGGGTGCTGAGACCGAGAAGACGTTGATCCTCTGAAGGGCCGAAGCGGTCTGAGAGGTCCACGCAGTAGAGTGGGACATTTTATTTTGGAAGGAGTGCCTATGAAGTTATCCCGACAGCTACCTGGAACACGCACGCACACAAACACGCACACAGCCTGATGAACAGGACTCACTTTAAGTCAGATGCGCAGAGATAGACTTCGGGTCAACGGGACAGTTTGGACTGTGTTCAAAGGGTCGTCTCTCTTAAAGGGGTTCGTGACGGGCTCACCCGCTGCTGGGCTCCACTCCAACGACCTCTGAGGTCACGAAGGCTTTATATCAGAACTCCAGGGAGAGTTTCATCAGAGCACTTAGTGTCCGGGTTCATTAGGATTGCTGTTACATGTTGCACAAACACAAAAGACACGCAATGCAATGAGAGATTATTATGTGTAAGATATTAAACTTTAGTGCAATAAAATATATGGAGGGGGGGAAAAAAACGCATGCTTGCTGCTTTAAATAAGCCATATTGTATCATCTGTTCTGTCTCTTGTGTTTATTTGTTTGGTGTACCATTTTATTTTTCTAAAGTATTCTGCTTCATTTTTTTTATAAAAAGTAATAAAAAGATTTAAAAAAAAAGAGCTAAACATACACACAGAATGTAATATATATTCAAACTGACACATCAACAGTGTAAATGCCACAAGTATGTCCCTAACTTGCCAACTCGCGGCTCTCGTCGAACTGCTAGAATATGTTATTTATTGTGCTGCCCGTGGTTCGGTCTGCTTTTTGTCTCTCCAGCTGAATGTGGCTTTGTTATTGATGCATTCAACAGATGTTGATCTGCTCTGTGTGTTATGATGGGATCTCTGTGTTCTCACAAATAAAGCCTGTACAGAATCTACATTAGTTCTGCTGCCATTTTTATTTGTCTTCATTCTCTCCCTTTCTTCTTGGATAAAAAAACCCCCGAAACGCTACACACCGACCAGTGAAGAATATATAACTGATAGTGGACGAGGAAGCAAATTTCGCCAGGCTACTGCCGCCGTTCGCACAAGACGGTGCTTTTCGAACTAAAAATAAATGTGAATCTGAGCTTGCAGTATGTACAGTATGTGCTCATAATGCAGTACAAGCTTGTATAAAGGAATTTCTTTTTTTTTTTTAATTCCGTAAGTTATACATTCACACAAAGAAACTAAAACTACACAGACTAATTGCTGAATAATAATCAGTTCGGAAAGAATAAGGTAATAATCAAATTAAATAATAATCCAAACGTTTACATTCCTTGAGATTTTTACACCTCATTTTCCTTGACTTTACATTTAAATACGTTCTCTTTCCTCCCCTGAGCTCCTGTTGAAAGACTTGTCACATCTACACACACACACACCATAAACCCTCTTCACCCTCCCCTCCACAGCCACAACACGGTGAGGTCTCAGTGTGGGGACAGACTGTCCATTCAGGCAGATGAAGGCAGAGATGTGGGGCAAAGGTCTCCAAACAGTCTCAACCTTTTCCCAGCAGTGGCAAACATAAATGCCCCTGAATCCGAACAGAGCCGCTCAGAGAGGAACATTATTGACAGTGTGATTATAGTCACATTACCAACAAAGTTTCTGGAAACTCCCCCCCAAAAAAGAAAGCAGGGGAAAGGTTGTTCCCTGATTTTACCACATTTAATCACTGACGGGCAAAAGTTCAGATGTTGATCAATGAACCACCAAAACAGTGTTTTTTTTTTTTCTTGCGTTTTGAAATTGTGTACTTGCAAAACTTTGTTTTTTCATATTTTGCCATTCGGGATATTTTGTAATAGAACATGTTACAAAAGAGAAAGACATATGTGCGTGATGTTCATATGTTCAAGTGTTTCGTTGAGAATGGTCTTGAACCTTCGTGGCTCTTTACTCTTTTTGAGGCACTTTTGGCACTCAGTTGGTAAGACAATGCCGTAAAAGGAAAAGTTCACCCAAATATGAAACTTCTGTCATCATCTAGTCAGCCCTATGTCGAAGGAAAATCAGGTAAAAATTTTGGTCAGCACTTGAAACAGATGGGGACTTGTTTTAAAATGTTAAAGAATGCCCTAAATACAGCCCCACTATAATCTAAGTCTGGGAAATTCCAGAAATTCATATGAAAAGATTTGATTTTTAAAGGCGATACCTTAGCTGTAGCTGCTACGCTAAAAGCTTTAGCGTAGCAGCCCGTCTGAAGTGGATCGTACATAGACATTATAAATAGCCTAATGTCTTTTCAAATACATTTTGATTATGGCTGTTTGAAACCATTTTATGCCTTTTTTTTCTGTTTATTTATTTACATTTTAACACAACTCCCCATAGACTTCACTTGCTTTGGAGAATGCTGCTGCACTGTTTCGCTGTGAAGCTCCTGGAATGTTTTGTGCACTATGAAACACGCTAACATGTTCACAATCATAACGCTGACACGTTGATGTAAGGAGGTATAATGGGTCACCACGTTCACCTTCTAAGTTTAACGTGTTAGCATGCTAGCGGTTGCTAATTAGCGGTAAACACAAAGTTCAGCTGTGGCTGATGGGAATGTCGCAAGTTTTGCTGGAGTTTGTCCATGAAGCATTGGTCAAGATTTTGACAAAGTGATGGCTCAAGGATGAAAAGTCTGGGTAGTGTCTGTACAAAATGTCAGTCCAACTTAAAGTTTTTTTTTTTGTTTTTTTTTTAGATATTTGGCTACGAATCAAACCGGATCATATGTAACTATGCCATGCGTCTGTCGGCCGGTCTGCAGATGTTCGACCAACGCGCTGCCGTCTCGTGACGTTGGCCGGTTGTCACTCTCGCTGTGAGCTGATGACACAATGTCTCTCCGTGACAAAGATCAGACACATTTCCCAACTCACTTGCCTGTCTTCGCTCCCTCCTCTCCTGCAGCGAGGGGATGAGGTCAAAGGGCAGAGAGCTCTAGACAAAGGCGAATGACGCAGACACATGCACACATACGCACGCACACACGTTAACCCCTGCAATCTCTCTATTGTCGGCTCTGTGGTCAGACGGCGAACATGAGCCAGAGCAGCTAACATGATTGGGGGAACCTTTTTTTTTTTTCAGTCGAATCTAATCTCTCTGCGGTCGATGAGCGTTCAGTTGAGCTGTATGTAATTCAAACAAATGTCCAGCCAATAAATGGGACTGGCTTTCCCCCAGTATCTCATGCTGCGATTGGACACCGCTCAAGCTCCCCCGATGAGGATCTATGTTTGTGGTAACAAGCCACGCGACACAAACCTGCCACTCATGCCTCCACATCATGCCCTTTTACCCAAACAAGTTGAGCTCTCTAAACAACTTGCAGCAGCCTCATGAATATTCACGTCATCGTCACTGTGGGAGTTGACCTGCCTCCACTTGTGTTTAAATTGCCGGATCTGCCCTCATCTCTCTGCCTGCGAAATTCCTGACAGTGCCAGAAACTGAGGAAGAACTCAAAGCTTGGGCTGAGCTTTAAAGTGAGTATTTGCTCGTCAGCCTTTCGCGTCTACCCTTTAATCCAAAGCAATGTGTGTGTGTGTGTATAATTTCTCGTCTTCCTTTCAGCAGACAAACCAAACACAATATGGAAACCATTGGCGAGATCATCCCATTTGCTAAGGAGATGCTTCACCAGAGGCCCAGCCGGAGCATGCTGAAGATCTACATGCTCGGCTCCACCCTGGCGATGCTCGGCGTGGTTGGCGGACTGGTGGAAACAGTCCTCCTGCCATTTACGGAGCAGGAGACTGTTGAAGACATGCCGGCAGAGCAGATCAAGGCGGAGGAGGAGGAGGAGAAGGAGGAGGAGAAGCAAGCAGTGATGTCAGAATCTACCTTGGTCCAGCCTGAAGATGAAGACGTGCTGGAATCAGAAGTGATCGAGTACAAGGCCAAACATCTGGCGACTGCTAGGCGGAGGAGCTCGTCCTACCGCCTGCACGCTTCTTAAAGAAACCCTCCCCTCCTGATGTGAATGGACACTTGCAATGCTAATGGCGGTGGTGGTAAATTAAATCACCATGTTGAACAAGTCATCTTGTGCTCATTCTTTAATTCCAGATCTAGTTAAAAGTGCAATTTGCCCCTGGTGACTGGCAAAAAAATGGTATGTGTGGATACACTGAAAACTGCAGGGCACAGTGACGTCTGGCTGCTGGGCAGCAGATACTTGTGGATGTGACTTGATGAGTGTGTTGGAGAAAATGGGATGTGTGTGATATGACTCAACTTGCACTTTAATAAAACTATTTTCCAGCTGGCGACTGTTTCAGATCGTACATTTCCTTCCCGTTTCAAGGAGACGGCCCTCAAATATTTGTCATGACATGACGTGCGTTTGAAAATTCGGAGGAGTGAACTACATTTAACCGCGGCACTTTTTCATCAGTATTACCGTCTGTGTGATAAATTGCTGCTCAGCTCACTCACTCTTCCCCCAAGTATGTTACGAATGAGAGGAGGCATCCACATATCCAGATCTGATAATTGCTTTTTCCCTCATTGTATTTTGTGTCGGAGCATCAGCATTTCCCACGAGTCTATTCAGCGACAAAAACAAACAAACTTGGAACTGCAGCTGGAAACATTAAGCTGAAAACAGTTATGAAATGTATTACAACATATTGTAGTGTCACCATTTAAACCAGGGAAGTTTCATTTAAACTTGTACATTTGATTTATCCTCTCAACCAGGTGCTTTCAAGGTTCAGAAACGACAGTCATGGGAAGTGTTTCGTAGTAACAAAACTGTGATCATCTGTCAATAATTTATGACAGCTTATGTTACAACATATTTTACTTAGATATAAATGATTATTTCGATTATATTTCTTCGAGGCATTGACTGGTTTAATAATTATTTTTGGAAAAATAAACTGTTGTTGAAATTGATGCTAAAAAGCTGTTTATTTCAGCTTCACAAATGCAAATGTCACACTATAATCAGACCCTACACGTGGTCCAAAGAATAGTAAAGCAATGAAAATGTGCTACATGGCACTCTTACGTGAATAGATTTAACTTGTTCTGTCTTTTCGTACACTACTGAAAATGAGTCAAGGATATTGGGATATGTTATTGTGTCTTGATTGTTTATTCTGTGACATATCAGGATTTTTGTTTTGAGTTTTGAGAATATTTTAGCCCCAAAATATAATATAGAGTAGTGTAACATAGCTATGTTTTGTCTTCAATAATCATACGGCTTTAAGGTGATACAATTATTTATTTTTTTTAAATGATGGAAGTGATAAAAATCTGGATTGAAATTCAGCAGGTGTAATTCTACATCCCACCGCTAGATGGCGGCAGTGAACACGGAGTGAGTTCACGTCTACATCCGGTCAGGTGACGGAAGTGACGACATAAATTCGCACCGTGTTTACTAACGGCGGCTAAACGGTCGTCGGACGATTCAAGATTCTATCACCGTGGAATTAAAACAGTTCGATCCAACCGGCAGCAGCCGCGCAGCTGATTACAGATGGCGGATCCTGCGGTGGCATCGGGGGGCTCACTGAACGCAGGAGGGGTAAGAGGAGCTTCTCATGTCCGCCGTCCCGAGCGGGATTAGCCGAGTTTACGGTGTTTAGCTAGCAGTCGGACTGGCGTGTAGAAGGGGACAAGTCTGTCCTGAATGTGTCGCAGCAAATGTTAACAAACAACCACTCTTCAGTTCAGCGTGAATCTCCGGTGCTTTGTTACAGACTACGAGGTTCGCTAGCTAACCGCTTACAGAGCTAATTTGTCGGTAAATGCTAATGAATGTGTTGGCAGGTGTTGGTGTAACGTCATGTGCTAGCTGCGTTTTCAGGTCGTTTTTCTGCACAGACTCCTCACCCGTCAACAGTGTATCTATGCCGTCCAGTGGAGTGTGTAGTAATGTGTAAATGTTGTCTTTTCTCTGTATTTGAAAGACCTAATGTCACCATTGCTAATGTCAACATGTGGTCCTGTAAGTCAAACCTGTCAAGAAGTGTTAATGCTTTCTTATGCTTAAAGATGAGCTATGTAGTTTTAGTGAAGATGTGTATATATATATATATATTTTTTTTTTTCTTATACGAGGAAGAGTTTCAGAGTTCCCACGTCAATATTGTCACGTAAGCCTGATAGGTATCACAAAGTTTGTGGATTAAAAATGTAGACTAAAGAAAATAGTAAGTCTAAGCAGAGATTGGCCTTCTAGGCACCAAATCGTGGCTAGACTCCAGATTTCTAAGAGGACAAAGAATGGAACTCTACAACACCTGACACAACCTGGATCAGTTGTATCCCAAGCTCAATCAGGTGGACCCGAAGTGAACACACCATCAGATCGATACATCAAGTTTAGTTCCCTGAAGGATAGAAAAGCAAAAACAGTGTCAAAGAAGGCGGTTATGTGGTGATCGCAGAGGATGAGCAGCAGATACCAAACCGCTTTGTGGAACACACGCAGATCATTCAGGGTTAGCATGATTTATTAGGTTTTTGCAAAATGTGAAATCCATGCCAGCTTGAGTGAAAGCTGTCATTAAAGCAAAAAGGACATACCAAATTCTAAGATTTTGAATTTCATGTTTTCAGATCCAACTTTTATCTGAAACTGTTAAACATGTGTTATCATTTGTAATGAAAAAACAGTATTGCGTGCAAAACAAATGCTACATAGAAGTAATTTAGCTAGTGGTCTCAGATTTGTGGACTCTGCTGTATCCTTTTCTCACCTACTTTTGTCTGTTATTTATGTCATTTTCAGCGTGGGAGCAGTAGTAAAGCAGCCACCAGCCCTGCAGAGAACTACAACCTGGCCCGGCGGCGCACCCTGCAGGTTGTCGTCAGCGCCCTCCTGACAGAGTGCGGCTTTGAGAGTGCAGAGAAGGCAGCAGTGGAGACGCTCACTGAGATGATGCAGAGCTGTGTGTATACAAATCCTTATCCTATCTGCTGTCTGCTGATGTCACCAAAACCATATTCAATATAGTTTTTTTTAAATAATTACAGAAGCCCAGCGGGGCAATGGAATTTTTTTTTTAAAGTCTGATCTAAATTGTTTTCTTTCCATTGTTTATGACCTGAGAACTGGCAGAAGAAATGTTTTGCCAGGATAATCTTTCTACATTCCTTAGTTTGTTTTTTCATGTGTGAACTCGAGTGTGTCATAGAAAAGGTACCAAAATAAAAAATTTTGGCAGGCGAATTTTCATTCACACAAGGAAAAAGAAGAAAAAATCTGAAATGTTTTCTTTTCTTTTTCAATGTTTTTTTTCTTCTCCAGAAAAAAAATTCCTGCCTGGTTTTAAAGTTTTCTGAGAAACTTCTCCTGAAAATGGCATTCTTTTTCACATGACTCTCCACATTTTCAAGGTTCCTCCTGACATTGTTTTCAGCCAGTGTCACATATGAAAAAAAAATTGAGAAACTTTTTTTTCCACCAGATCTAAAGTCATAAACACAGGAGGAAAAAAACAAAACACTTTTGGCCAGACTTACAAAATGGATCACGATCACCAAGGGAGTCATTTTAAGTTACTGCAGGATTATGTATTTCTGTACAAGTCTTAAAAGAGCTTGATAAAGAAGAATCCTTAATGTCACTCTACTGTCAAACCCATGCAACAAAACCAATACTGGTACAAGTATTTCATCATACATCATATGAGAATCTGGACTGAAGTCTTTAATCAAACTACAGAGCCATGGTCTGTGCGTACATAGAGCACTGAAAGGTAATCTAGCACCAGGAATCAAAATAGGCAAAGAAAAAGTAGGATAAGTGTGTTTCTGTTGAGTTGCTGCTTCAGTGCTGCGTCAGCACTGTGTCCTTTCACATATTATTTTAATGATGCATGTCGGCACAAAACATGTATTTGTTGATGATTCCCGCAAACAGAAATGAAATCTCATCCTGTATCATCTATCCTTTCATTGTATTTGCAAATGTTCTTCAGCACTTTTCTACATTACAATGTTTTGTCCCTCTCTCAGTTATATCTGAAATAGGTCGGTGTGCTAAAGCTTACTGTGAACACACCGCCAGAAGTGTCCCGACCCTGTCGGATACAGTAGTCACGCTCATTGAAATGGGTAAGTACCGGAGGACAATTATACATTGCTTACAGGTAATACAGAGGACATGTTTTAATCAGTTTGTCTCACTGCAGGTTTCAATGCAGACACCCTGCCTGTGTACGCCAAGAGATCACAGAGGATGGTTATAACTGCCCGTAAGTAGACGCCCTGCTGTCCTCTGGTGTGGGTTAGGAAATTGGGTAAAATGGTTTCTACATTGATTTCATGACGTGGCTGTGAATGTAATTAATTTTTTTCCCCCCCGTGTTTGGATTTGATTAATTTCAGCTCCAGTGACGAACCCACCTGTGACTCCCAGAGCGCTGTCAGCCGGACAGAAACGCACGCACCCGGCGTACATCCCCAGCCACTTCCCAGAGTTCCCCGACCCTCACACATACATCAAAACACCTGTGAGTCTAACATTTCTTGGTCTTTAGATACTTAAACAAATCCTGAAATAGTGTAACTTCTCTCTTTTTGTAACTTTCTTTGATGACAAGATATTATAAATGATGTATAATCTGACTGGAGTACACGTAAACACCTGCAGTTTCACAACCACAACCAGCAAAGTGCTTCACTGTTAGAGATAAAACCCTGAAATTGAACTGTGTGAGTTGTTGTTTTCCTCGCAGACGTTCAGAGAACCTGTGTCCGACTACCAAGTGGTGAGAGAAAAGGCGGCAACACAGAGGAGAGACGTGGAGCGAGCGCTCACGCGCTTCATGGCCAAGACCGGAGAAACTCAGAGCCTCTTCAAAGACGACATCACTGCCTTCCCACGTGAGTGACCCCGTCACGAGAACACGAGTGTCAAAAACCTGTTGCGGTATGTCGGTAACATACTCAAGAGTGTCTGGGTTTTATTTACACGAGCTCTAATCCCTGCATTTGTGTCGTCAGTGATCGCAGCACGACCAACCTCCATCCCGTATCTCAGCGCCCTCCTGCCCTCGGAGCTGGAGTTACAGACTCTGGAGGAGACGGACTCGTCCGAGCAGGACGACCAGACAGACAGCGAGAACACGGCAGGAAACAACATCGCAGTAAGTCTTCACTGATGCCCCATGTCTGATAAAAGTCTTTCCAACAGGGTCTCTCCCCGAGTTCCTGGATTTTAATATTATTACTACCTAGAAATATACTTCTGTCACTCTGGGATTCCTTTCAAGCCATGAATGTGAGAAACAGCTTCACGTACACCTCACATTATGTGTTAATAAATTCAGATTTACTGCAATAAAATAAACTGCTATAAAAGGCACACTCCCAACCATAAGAATAATCTTATCCTCTGTTTTTAAACACGTGTTAAGTCACCAGTTAATTTATGTCAGAGCAGTAATAGAAGATAGAACGACCCTCTTATTTGTGCTGACCCAAAGTAATTACTGGTTGGAGTGGCAGAGAAATAAAATCCTTCTCAGAAATCACCACGGCTGTTACTATACAACAGCGTTTCAAGGTAATGTAGTATTCAGCTAAAACAGCTGTATGATAACATCAGTGAGGTTTAGAGAAGGCATCTTTGTTCAACGACATGTTTTGAGGAACACACAGACGCCCAAATCCTAAAAATCCCCTGGAAACCGGAGCAGGATTTTGTGAGAATTCCTGAGAAATACTGTGGTTCAGATATTCTGTGTCAACACTGATGTATTCAGGCTTGGATAAAAAAAAAAAAAAACATCCTTTTTAGCAACAACATTTCCTAAAATGTCAAAATATTCCTTTTAAATGTGAAGCGCTTGTGTGGTACAACAATAACAATAATTGCTCACTTCCATCTTTTTTTTTTTTTTTCTCTTCTCTCATTCAGGATGATCCAGGAAATGACAAAGAGAACGCCATTCTTCCTCCCAGCGGCGTCGTTCCCTCCCAAAAAGTCAGCGAGGACAATGTGATCGATAACCCGTATCTCAGGCCCGTC
>OMLP01019392.1:0-10066 GCA_900302685.1 Spondyliosoma cantharus
CTGCCACTAGGTTACCCTGACCCTGCTGTTGAGTTACCCTGATCCTGCCATTAGGTTACCCTGACCCTGCTGTTGAGTTACCCTGATCCTGCCATTAGGTTACCCTGACCCTGCTGTTGAGTTACCCTGATCCTGCCATTAGGTTACCCTGACCCTGCTGTTGAGTTACCCTGATCCTGCCATTAGGTTACCCTGATCCTGCTGTTGAATTACCCTGATCCTGCTGTTGAGTTACCCTGATCCTGCCATTAGGTTACCCTGATCCTGCTGTTGAGTTACCCTGATCCTGCCGTCGAGTTACCCTGATGTTTGCAGCCTTTTCCAGCCGTTGGTCCTGAGTAAACTTCATCCATCGTTCTTCCTGCCTGCTGTCTTGTGCATTTGGCTCCACCTTCTATGCTTCAACGTGACATCAATGTTGGAAAGTATGTTAGCAGGATGCTAGTGCAACTAGAGCTTTCTTGAGGTGTTATGCTATGAAGAGTTACATGAATGTGAACATCCACATTGGCAAAACCTAATCCAGGCCCAGTGCAAACCAGACTATCTGAATAAAACTTTCAAAATATGGAGTTTACCTACAAAAATATTGGATTTGCAACCAGGACCAGGCAAAGTAGGAAACTGCCCTGGCTTCCAGAACTCCAGGCATCCTGAAAGCTTGATCTATAATAGGGCGCTCAGTACTTTTGATGAGTGTCATGGGACATTAAACAGCTGCACGAGGTTTTTTAGCTTATGCTTTGGCGAAAGGTTTCAACCATCTCCGTGGCAACCAGACTCTATCCATTAGCTGCTAAAATGACTATGTGACAAATGTGACCGTGTACAGGACATAACAAAATAGTCCAGGTTGAGTTGCCCTTTTCAGTTGAAATACATCATTTCTGTCAAGCACCCGACCACAAATAAAGCTTTACTGTGTGTCAATATGCTGATCTAATCAAAAAATGTTATCAGTGTTATGCTATTATTATGCTATCAGTGTTGGGGGGTAACATGTTACAAAGTAACCCGTTTGAGTACTCAGATTACTCTTCTGTTGTAACGAGTAACGTAACGCGTTAGTTCTGCAATTCAAGTAATCCGTTATTTAGTTTGTTTTTCATAAAAGTAATCTGTTACTGGAAAAAAAGTTAAGAAAGGCTACAACATGATGGTCGAGTCAGTATCAAAGGTACATGTACAGCTGGCGACACACCGTCTGGACAATATAATCCATATGCACAATGAGTCGCAAAGAGGTTATACTGTAATTTTTGGTAGCTCTAAAGTACTCCAACGCATAACTTTTCTCACTAGATAACGCAGCAACGTAGCTTTTTAATGGCAGTAATCTTGAAAGATAATGAGTGACTTTAAAAGTAACATTACCAAACTCTGTGGGCTGCATGCATCAGTAAACCTTAGTATAAACTGACACGATCAGTACCTCACAGGAATAGCTCAACATTTCGAGGAATATGCTGCTTTGCCTTCTTGCTCAGAGTTACATGAGAAGGCCGACACCACGGTGTTTGCACAGTCTACATCAGGCTACAGCCAAGAGACACTTAGTTTAGCTTAGCTTAGCATAAAGACCTTAAGGAGTGGGAAACAGCTAGCCTGGCTCTGCCCGAAGTTAAAAAAAAGATAATTTAATTGTTTAATCCCAGAAAAACTAAAGTGTAAAAATGACACTTAGCAGTCAGATGCAGTGGCTTCCTGCAGCCCTGTTGTCACTGTGCTGTTGCCGGGCAACCAGAGGAGCTCCAGGAAGTCACAGTCAGACTCCTTCACTGCTTGGTTTTGTGCATATATTATTATATTTGTGACGTAACATTCTTTATGTTCGTATTCTTTTTTTTCTGTTCCATCAAATCGAAACACAGGAAACATAAAGGGACGGTGGAAAAAACAGGAGTCGTGCTCTAGATTTCACTTCTGCATTTTGTATTATTTATATAATCTAATTATACTAAATATAATTTGTATTAATGAGTTAGATACAGATTATACTGTAAAAAATATCATTCAAATTGTATAATTGCAGTGATGGTGCTGAAGGTTATTACCCTATGAACAGAATTACAAGCACCAGCAATATCATTTTTGTAATTATCGCATATTCATAATATCTAGATTTTCAAACGACATCTTGTAGGATATGATGTTTCCGTATTGCAAGCTGTATATCGGTGTATTCACTTCCAGTCTTAACCCACAGCAGAGTATACAGCCAGCCGAGGCAGGCAGACAGTCAGACAGACAGGTCGCTCCAGAGGTGACCGGGGAATCCTGCTCTCTCTGCGCCGGCAGACAGAGCCTCCTCCTCGGCCACTGCTCCTCCTCCCCTCCCCTCCCTCTGCCCTGGTTGCGCGCTGGGGGATCCGACGACGTCACACGAGCGCACACACACATACATACACACACACACACACATGCACACACGCAGACACGCATATACACACGCCCTCTCCCTCTCTGCCGCTCCGTCTCTCTCTCTTCTCTCTCTCTCTCTCTCTCTCTCCCTCTCCTCTATGCTGCTATTCTGGGAAGTGGCGTTTGGAATAACCCCCGTGTGCGTATGAGTGTGTGTGTGCGTGTGTATGTGTCTCCTGATTTCACCCTCACACACGCACACATACACATTCATAACACAGTCAGACGCACACATTTTACTGTCTGCCTCGGCTGCAGTAGTGGAGCTCCGGCAGCAAGAAATCCGCTCGGAAAAGGATTCCTTCCATTTTTACGCGCAACTTTTCCCCCGTCGGCGTCGTTTCCACCGCTCCGCCTCGACTGTTGTGGATTTTCTAACAAACCACCTCCTGGCTGTTTCTAGCGGGCAACCAACGAGGTGTCAAGCCCGCCCGGAATCGGATCTCCTGTCACCGCCGCTTGTTGTCATTTTCGCACGGAGACGGAGACGCGCAGCCGGAGCGCAGACAGAAGGTAAGCGCGGGGAGGGAAAAGCGAAACCTTTCCCCGGACACATTCTCACACATTTCACACTGACAGCGGGTTTTTCCGCGCCGTGACGGACACTGTGGTTTATTTTTCACGGCACTTGATCTTTTGTTTAGCTTATAAGGGCAAGGCTATGCAGGGGGAATACCCCGGGCACGCATTGCATTGCATGCAGATTACCCGGGTTGCGTAATATCCTGAGGAATTTGCAGTAGCCTGCACGGCCGGGCTGGCTGCAAGGCCGGGGGAGAGAGAGAGAGAGAGAGGGAGAGAGGGAGAGCGGGAGGGATGGAGGGAGGGGGTGAGTGTCGGTGGACATGAAGCTGTGAAAGTGGAAGCTCGGATAGGTGCGATGGTGTGATTTCTGCGTTTGGAAGGTCGATTTTCTGCATGTATGCGCCGCGAGGCATCACAGCTGCTCTGCGCGCGTCTGGATGCGCTCCGGCTCATAGAAGTTCACCTGCAAATGATTTCTTTTTAATAACCCTCTGGTGTTCATGGAGTCGCCGTGTGAGTGTTTAAAAAGTGAGTTTCAGCTGTGACCTTAGCGCACTCCCTTTGGTATTTCCTCGTTGCCGCTACAGTGAGATCACCGCGGCTGAGGCGGACTGAGTGCGTGTCGCTGAGAAATGTCTCCCGACAAAAAAAAACGCGAACGGTGTTGGAGACAGGAGTTGTTCTTTTTTTTTTTTCCCAGAAGGGAGTGACTTTATCTCATATGCTCATCGTTTGTTTCCTCTGTTTGTGTGTCCGTATGAGAGAGAGAGAGGGAGAGAGTGAGAGAAATGGTGGGTGGTGCGCTGGCTGGTTCCGGGAATGTTCCATGACGTGTTGCCGTCTAGAGAGGGGCCCCAGCCGGGGAGACTCCGATGCACGGCCCGGCCCTGCTCTCTCTCCCTCTCTAACAAGCCTGCTGATACTCCTGAGCTGGAAAATATTCCAGCCTTTTTTTTTTTTCTCCCTGCACTTCTCCGGCACAGATTTACAGCCTCATCATATAAGCACGCTGTGTTGCTGCGCGTCATAATCCCGTGATCCGCTGCTCACTCCCGCAGGGAAGCTCTGTCACCCTGCGCCTCCACCCCTCCACGGAGAGGTCAGGGGTCAAAGGTCAGGGTCGAGCACTACTGTACAGGCTCTACTTAAAAATGATAAGTTCTCCCAAAAATGGAAATTCGCTCATTATCTACTGAGTCAGGTGGTGTGTCGTAGCCCACGAAAACATTTCTGGAGCTTAACAGAAAAACAGCATCGCAGCGTTCTCCTAAACAACTAAAGCAGATGGGGACTTGTTTTACAACGAAGAAACATGACAGAAAACAAAAACAGAAACTGGGTCTCCAGAAGCCACAACATCACAAACTGAGATGATGTTTACCCTCCTGTCTTTACTGTAGTTGCTGAACTAGCACGTCGTCTGATGTTGGTGCTGAACCTCAACAACCAAACAACATCTTTTCAAAACCAATTTGCAGTTATGGAATGTAACTAAGTACATTTACTTAAGTAGTGTACTTGAGCACAGTTTTGCGGTACTTGCTCTATACTTCAGGGTAGCTCCACCAGTTTTCTACAGGCTATTAAAGTGTGTTTTCAGGTCTTGGGGAATACGACTGCACCTGCGTAAAACCTTCAGAAGAAGCCGCATCTGATAAATGACCTCCAGTGATGCCACCTAGTAGATAAATTGAATTGTGGGTAATGTCGGCGCATGGTTATCAGCAGTGGTAAAGGCCCTCCTGTTACACTGTTGGACTGAGTTTAAAAACAAGTGATCAGAATCAATGCAGCAGGATCCTAACATCTTTTCTATTCCACGCATTCTTCTTCCTTTTTCAAAACCTGGTGCCCACATTACCCACAATGCAACTTTGCCACTGAGTGACATCACTGGAGGCAATTCATCAGATTACGTGCAGCTTATTCTGGAGCCGCAAAAGGCTTTATACTCCTTTTTTTTCTTCAGATATACAGTAGTACTCACCAAGATCTGCAAACACATGTTAATGTGTAAAATTAGTGGAGTTTCCCTTTAAATATTTGAATTTTCTGCAATTTTAGACTTCCTCTCTGCAACAGTTATTACCAACAAATTAGTTACTAGTTACTATGAGATTACACTATGAGATGACATGTTGCACTAGAGACCAAGTAGCACATTTTTAATAAAATGTATTTTATCAGCAATCAAAATAAAAACAAATGACTCTGATTGTCAGAATAATGCTGAATATTGTAGCGTGGCTGATAATTACTTGACCCAAAGTATCAATACATGTAAATATATATAATGTCTAACTTTTGGTTGGTTGGTCACTTTTGTTGCTTAAGGGTCCATTTTATAAGAAAGTTGATTTTTGAGGCTCATTCTCAACTCACTTTGGGATTATAGGTCAGGTTACTCGCCATCCCAAAGAACGAGACTCACAGATGAACTTTCTTACCGCGGACCTTTAGGCACATGACATTTAGTGTACAATTAATTTCATACACTTTAGGACTTTTAGTCCAGTATTATTTGTGTGGAAAGCTTTCGCTTTTACCAAACTAAGATTTTCACAAGTTACCTTTACTTTTACTCAAGTATGACTTTTAGATACTTTTCACAACACGGTCAATTGGGCTTCTGTAGACTTCCAGACGAGCTGTATTGAGCCATTTTAAAGCAAGTACCCAGCTACTTCCGCTGAATGCTGCAACACCTCTGTGCGGTGAAGCTCCAGGAATGCATTGCAGACTACGAGACTTCACCCGACTTTTCATCAGCATGGGGGTGAGGAGATGATGACTGAATTTCCATTTTTGAGTGAACTTATCCTTTAAGTACTCTACAGCAGGTTGGACACAGTGCGGCCCAGCTGCTGCCAACATGACTGTTTGGTTTTTGGAGCGTTTCTCTGATGTTTAATTTGTCACAGGGACACAAATTAAGGACACAGGGACCCTAAAGATCAAGCGTCATCTTGCACGGAGGCTTGCAGTAAGTCGATAAACAAATCAAAATATTTCCTTTTCATTGTGAGAGGAAAAATCAGTATGGATTTTTCACAAAGTTTCATTGTGTCCTTGTTGGCAGGGAAAGCAGCTAATTTTAAACTCAGACTGACACTGTAAAGACGGTATTTTTAGAAACAAACTAAAAGCTGTGCGCGCTGCGGAACAATTAAAGCAAATGGAGGCTGAATGCCGACAGAAACAAATGAAGTGAAGGGGGACGCTCCGCTGAAGAAGAGCAGCAGCAGAATCTGGTCCTGGACGTGTTTGTGGGGTTTGTGGGGTTGTAAGGCTGCAGCTGAAGAGATCATTACAGTATATATTCTGCTGTCAGGACACACGCCGTGCACGGCTGCGGTGCACGTGTCTCTGGTGAACGTGTGTGTGTGTGTGTGTGTGTGTGTGTGTGTGTGTGAGCGTGCATGGGGTAAGACCGACCTACGTACCATCTGTCCCACTGCCACCTCAGATGGCCATCGGGTTGTACTGCGTAGGCGCGAGCCTCCATGCACACACACACACACACACACACACACTGTTACCAGGGTGAATGGGCATGCATACATATTGAAACGTGCAATTAATTTATTACATAGGCCTTGTGAGAACTCAGCATGCATATGCAGGTGTGTCTGAGCATACCGATACCTAACATACAATTAAACAGCAGTAACCAGTTGGGCTGTTGCGATTACTCAAGGTATTCGAGTAGCAACAGTTCTTTGGTTTTAATGCCATGCAGATTTGACAGTAAACACTGTCGCCCCGCGCAGGGCTGACATTGTGCTACGTGTTGATTTGCAACATGAAAGTGAACATTCGGCCTTGACGAACGAGGAAAAGAGACGACAAGCGAAAACATCAAACATTTTTTGTGAGCGTTTCGGTTTCCAAGTGACCAGGCTGCTGTTTTAGCAGCTGTGCCACACTGGCTTTATAGGGCCAGTATCCATGTGTTTTATGGTTCCCAAAGCCTTTCTCACAAGACACGCCTTACTCTGTCTCTGACTGACCTCTGTCTTTTCATTTTCCAAGATGAAACCATGGCCACTTCAGTATGACGAAAGCCGTGATGGCTAAATACATCCATGGAATTTTTTCAACGGGAGAAGCCGAGACAATTGGTGAAGTTCAGCCTTTTTCCCGTTGAAAAAACTGACACAGATCCCTGGGAGGGATATTAGTGTGGCCCATGCCCAAGGCTGAATCTCTGTTTTCGGCTGTCCTCCCATGTCCATATGGCCTAGGGTGCCATGGTAGTCAGCTGGATAACCAGAGAGAGGGAGGGAGGTCAGTGGACCGCGATAAATTTCCTATTTAATCATTACTCAAATGGGGCAAGAATTAGCTAGTGTGCTATTTCCTAACTTTATGTTCAGTGGTTGTCTGAACCAGTTGTGTCTGGCTTTTTCATGCTGTTGGTCTGTAAAACAGACTGAACGAACTGATAGCAGATTGTGAGCTTTAGTCTCCCCGGCAAACACACCGACCGCTTCTGCTGTCACAGTTGATCTGCCTAGCCCAGAGACAGTCCGGCAGCAAGGAGCACCTCTGGAGGATGAATGAGGGCGAGAAGAGCAGCAGTAGACCGAGCAGGAGGACGGCGAGGAGGTCGCCGTGTTTACTGGGGAAACTACGGCTCATAAATTGCTGTTTCAGGAACACAAGAAGAACAGAGCAGACATAGTCAGAGCAGCAGTGTCAAGAGTAGAAGGAGCAGTAGAGGTAGAAGGCAACCAATCAGAGGCAGACTTTGGCGGGTCTTTTGGAGCAAGAAAAGCCATGAGGATCTGTAATAACACACTATTTACCTACAGTACGGCTAGCCTGCAATAAGTCATCGGTTTCTAGCCTGGAGGTGTGAAGGTGTGTAAATTCTCCTTCTGCTTTTCTCTGATCATTGTGTCTTTACAGTTCGAGCTCCTCAGGTCTCAAATAATCTGATAAGAGCAAATCACTTCTCAACTCTCAACTGCTCAAAAATCAGAGACATGCCAACCTTTGTAGTTCATTGTATAGCCTTAATGGTCAGGGGCCGCTAAACACACACATTAGGATTGATTGGACAAAACAAATCTTAACTCAAGGACCACTGACTTACTTTTAATCACATCTCATTGCTCCCCTCAGAGTATGGTTTATATCTTAATTGTCAGGTGATAACAGGTATATGACGAGGGTTGTAACCCCTGTCTGTGTTTAAAGATGGTGTAGACTGTGGACTGCCTTATTGATCGGCTGCATTACAGTTCTTCTGCTCTTGATTTATTACATTCTTGTGTGGACACTGTGTTATAAAGAGACTTACGCTGCAGTATGTGAATATCCAGTTAGGTTTGCAATAATGACTTAACGCTGTCTAGTAAAAAACAGGGCAGCGGTCGGGTTTTAACTGCGTCTTTATCTGTGCCGTTGCTTTTAAACCCGCTTAATTATTATCTGCGTGTTTGCTTCCCGCTAATTGCGGCTGTGTTCATCTCCTCCTGTCCGTCTCGCTGAAAGGCTGCGTATCAGCTCGCCGCAGATGTGATTAGTTTTGTGCATTTGCTGTGAATTAACACACAGCATAGCTGGAGAATTTGAGTTGACTGTTGATTTGTGGCACACACTCCACACGCTGCTGGGCTTTCATTACAGCTTAGCGTGGCTGGTGCTCGTCCTGAAGTGAATTCAGTGAGAAAACGTTGCCCCGACTGCGTCACTCAGTCGGTTATTATAACATATCGGAGTGGATTATCACCGACAAATAACAGCTGCATTTGCAACATAATGCACCTGCGACACGGTGACACCGTGCCCACCGGTTCTCCGGAGGGAAGTGAAAGGGCTTCCTCCGGAGAGCGGCGAATAGAGAGGAGCCTCACACTGAGCTGATCCAGTTCATCTCACCGAGCTGTGCCACTTTCCAACGCAACTGCACGGTTTCACCTGCGCGCGTGTTTGTGTGTGTGTGTGTGTGTGTGTGTGTGTGTGTGTGTGATCACCTGAGAGCTGTGGAGGAACCTGAGAGCGCTCCAGTGACTGAGGTCCTGACAGCGGCGGCTAAATTATTAAGACACACACACACACACACACACACACACACACACACACACACACACACACACAGTTAATGAGTTGGTTGACTGGCTTCTCCTGAACAGTTCTTCTTCTTTGTTTTTTTAATTCCTGGTTGGACATGCAGTATATACACCTGAGGAGAGGAATAAAAGAGAGGAAAGGTGTGAGTTACCTCCTGTAGAGGAAGAAGAAGGGAAGATGAGAGAGAAGGGAGGAGGGAAGAAATGAGAATGGAGGAAAGAAGAGTGGAAGAGGAGAAACGAAAAATGGAAGTAGAGGGGCGATATGAGATAAGAAGAGGAGAAAAAATTACTTAGAGGTGATCAAGGAATCAAGGAAAGGGTGAAAAGACAAGAGGACGCGCAAGTAGAGGAAACAAACGGTAAGGAGAGGCGAGGAAAAAGAGTAGAGCAGGAAAGGGAAGGAAAGGAAAAAGGGAGAAGATGAGAGGAAGCAAGTCGAGGTGGGATGAAATGAAAGGAGAGGATACGAGAGAGGAGAGGAGAGCTGAAGAGAGGTAAGGAAATGAGAGGAAGGAAACAACTGGGTAGGAGAAAAAAAGGGAAGAAAACTCTAAAAGAAGAAGCCAGCAGAGGAAACAAAAGGAAACAAGAGGAAAGAAAAACTAGAGGATAGGAAACTTAAGAAAGAGGCAGGAAAGGGAATGATGGAAGAGGAGGGAAACAAGTGGAGAGGAGGAGCGGTGAGAGGAAGTGAAAGGATGGAAGAGGATAAGAAACAAGAGGAAAGAAAACTAGAGGAGAGGAAGCAAAAGAAGAGGAGAGGAAACGTGGAAAAGACAGGAGATGAGATGAACGTAAGTGAGAAGAGAGGATGGTGAAGGAGAAGGAGAAAGGCAAGGGGTAACAGAGAAGTAAGAGGTTTCCAAGCTTCACCGACAGACAGCAGTGTGTCTATTCTGTCAGCTGCTGACACAATTTTCATCTGAAGGATTTTGCTCCTTCAAGTGTGTGTGTGTGTGCGTGCGTGTGCGTGTGTGTGTGATCTCAGCATGTTGTCCTCAGCTGTACAAAAGGGAAACTCCCTCTCTCCCCCCCCCCCC
>OMLP01019393.1:0-14628 GCA_900302685.1 Spondyliosoma cantharus
AAAAAGGCTAAATGTAAAATAGAAGTACCATTACACTTTCTCTCCCTCAGATACAGGCCATTGTCAAGTTTTAGTTTGCCCAAATTAATAAAACTCAATTCAGTCATAATGAAAATAACTACCCTGTATAGCACTAGATCATCAAACTAGTAGCTTATATAAAATTTAAAAGAAACAACTGAGTTTCAACATAAGTTACACCATGATCGTACATTTCCGGTTCGTGATTTATACTGTACACGTTAGAATTCATTATACACACTTCACACAATAAACTGTTATACAGATTGTAAGCAATGATAAAGCGCCTGTATGCTACAGATGACAAAGACCTAGATAAACTGTACTTCTAATATGAGACTTTCTAGCCATTGAATGGAGAGAAAAAAAACAACCAACTATATAAAAAAAGAAAGTGAAAAAAAATCATATTTCAGGATTTCAGAAGAAATGCAGTGCAGGCCAAGCACTGGAGTGGGCTCCGTCGATGCCGTCAGGAACCGAACTCTTATTATTGATGCTTCCAAACTGTACAGAATATAGCACTTCTGTTTGTGATTGCAGTGCAAACACATCAAACTGCGGTGACTCCCACAAGCTGAAAATGTATTTGTGGCGGCCCATAAATTTATGAGATTAGGCTGTGCAGAGAAGCTCTTTTTTAAAAAATACGATCACACATAAATGGTTTCTTTTTAAGTAATCTGCACTTTCAGCTGCAGCTTCACACAGACTTTCGAAGAGACAAAAAATTTGATGTGGCCACCAAAATAAATTCTTTCTGTGGGAAACACCAAACTAAGTTTGTTCTTCATCACCTCTATGCCACATTTAGTAATATTATATACATTTGATGGCACATTAAGAGCATTATTCTCAAAACTTTCATACAAACACATAGCAACTGGGCCAACCAGATTATATACAATTTGGATTTGCAAAGGCTGTAGCATTAAATCTGCCAATATTACATTCACACCAAAAGAAACAACAACAAAAAACACAGACTTTCCAAAAAGTAATCAACAGTGCTGATATTGTTAATAATTTGTAAGCTACACTACACAACTGAGTGTATTAGTCTCTGTGATTTTTTTGTCTTGCGTTCCAAAGCAATCTAATGTGTCCTCCATGTCAATACACTGGTTACTGTCGATCAGACCAACAGAGCAGCATCAGATTCAGTGTTTAAGGCCTAATTGCATCAACATAGTTCATCCAAAATTAATGTAGCCGTCACATGAGCTCACAGCATGCAGTAGACCAAAAGGCCACAGACAACAGATAAGGAAAAGTGCAAATGCATGCTAAAGATGATTGCCACCTGCCATCCTCTCTAAATAACCCACCGAGTATGAAATGAGAGCAGCCTCCCAGCTCAATTCCTCCCACTTCCTTTCCAATTTGTGACATGTAGCAGTCAGATTAACTTCAAAGTGCAAATCCAAGCCGTCGACAGAAAAGTTTACGAAATGGAGGAGAAATTTACAAAACTTTCAAGCTACCACAAAAGCATTCAAATATGCTGCGGCGCACATCCAGTCACTGCAGGGTCTTCAGTCTTCCCGTTTTATCCTCAGTTCAGTCTTTTATTGTACAGTATGATGCAATCTGGGGTGCACATGGAGTTTACAGTGTGATTAGCAGTTATCTCCCTTTAGGATCAGTGTATGTTCCACACAGCAGTGTCCTGAAAATAGAACAAAACACAAATTGAGAAAGATATAGATGCGAGGTTGCTTATCATCTGGGTGTTGCGTTAATGCTTATCATTAAGGATGTTTCATTATTTTAATGTTCATCTTTATACATCATTAGTTTCTTTTTAGAAGATGGCAGTGCACAGATATTATTGGCTGCAAAATCTAATTTCACAATTAGACTGTTTATCATCTTATGAAAGGCTTGTTATCATCACTTTGTAAATACATTTAAATGTACTTTAACTACCTGACGATCCCGTGTGAGCTGCTACGTAGACCTCAAGCTGTAGGACTCTGCTCAGAGCTGTTGTTAACGGCTTCAGTCGTTTCCTCTCGGCCTCTGTTAGGGGGCAGCTTGTCCTTCTGTGCCGCAGTCTGTTGTGGTTTCACTATGGTAATTTTAATGGGGATCCCTTTGACGCCATGCTGCACTCTGCTGTACTGACGCATAGAGGGGTTGAAAGTGCGAACAATGGGAAGTTCATTCAGAGTTGATGTCTCTTGTTGTGGCTGCATGCTTTCTTTTATGATTATTTTGCTTCTTTTGTTTGAAAAGACAGTTTGCACCGGGAGGATGGCGGGCCTCTTTGCCGGGCCAGAAGTCTGGAGTCTGGTTTTATGCGGAGGTGAGGCTTGTCGCTTCTCTTCAACGCCTCTATGCAGGTGTCCATCATTTTCCTTTGTCACAGAGATTCCTCCCTCTTTACGTTTCTTCACCTCTTTAGGTTTCTTGGGGCAGTGTGCAAGGTGTTTGGTTCTGCTGCGACGCATTGTGAATGCCCTACTGCAGTGTGGGCAGACAAAGATCTTCTGCTGCTCGTCCACCTGTGCGGGGGACATTTTATTAGATGAAGGGACTGATTTGTTCCTCTGCGGCATGACCCTTTGGACCAACTTTTTCTTCCTTTTGTTCAGTACCTTTAACTTCACCTTTACTGGTGATTCTGGGTTTGGTTTCGACCTGTTGGACTGGCTGGGTCTGTTTGAATTATTCATTCCATTAGTAGAATTAGTGGTAGACAGAACTCTATATTGAGTTTTTGCAAAATGGCGTAGTGGGATGGGATTCTTTTTGGGTGTGTATCGCCTCTTATCACTGGCATTTGCACAAGCCAGGATATGCTTGTGAAGCTCTGGCATGTTATCAAAGCTTTTTCCACACTTGGTGCACCGAATTGCCGTACTAAAGGTTTGTGGGATGTTGTGGGTGGTGAAGTTTGTGGCTGAAGCCACTGAGCCAGCGGGTGATCTGTTATGGTAAGGAAATGGAGGTGGCTTAAAGCTGGGATAATGTTGGTTAATGCCAAGACGAACATCAGGTCCTTTGATCTTGCCTCCGTCTGAGGCCAAGATTTTAATTGTTGTAAACAGTTCCTCAGCAGCCACATCTTCTTCACCTTCTTCCTTTTTCACCAGTTTTTCAGGTTCCTCTGGAGCATCGGGCGCCGATGGCACATCGGGAGGCTCTGTCTTGACTTTAGTTGAGTTGTTGTAGTTCTGAGGTCTTAGTTTTCCCTTTTCTTCTTCGGTGTGTGTACACTGCTGGCCAGGATGTAATTCTTCTTGATGCTGCTTCAGATTGCAAAGGTAGACAAATTCTTTTGTACATGCACTGCAAACATAGGTCTTGCCCACGCCGTGAAGGTTTGATCGATGTTCAAGCAAGGCAGAGGGTTTCCCGAACAGCAGCAGGCAGAATTCGCATTTGTAGGGCCATTCATCAGCATGATCACCTACGTGGTCGCCTAGTTCCTTCATTGAATGGAAAAGCTTATCACACACATTGCAGATGAAATTCTTGGTGAACGTCTGCGGTTCTGCATCACTTGTGTTGTTTGAAAATTCGTCCTCTTCAGCTTTCACAGGTGAAGGTGAGGTTTTCAATGGGATTTTGGCTATGGAAACAGTGCTGTCAGCAGCTTCCTCCTCTTTCATGGTGGGTGGCTCTGCATCGACAACAGGCTCTGGGTCAGGACTTAATTCACCCACAGCAGGAGAATCAGATATCACTGAAGCGGTGGTGGACAGAGTTACTGATTCTGCGATGGAGGACACAAGAACAGTGGGGTCCACAGTTTGAGGGTTGGCCACAGATACAATCTGTTGCTGTTCTATATGATTAACAACCATCTGTGGAGGTGCTGGAGGCTCGGCAGTGTTTTCTTGTAAGGTAATGGCAGCAGGGACTACACTCCCCGGGGCTTCCAGAGCTATCGTGCACTCTATCAACACCGTGTTGCTGGTAATGTTGTAAGAGTTGATGAGGGAGTCATTTAAAGTTACAGTGGGTGCGAATGACACTTCTGACACAGGAGTGGGCTCAACCATGGGTGGGTTGAGAGCTATTTGATCAGTGAGAAACATGTGACCAGGTAGACTTAGATTCGGGTCAAGGGATTGGGAGAGAGTGACAAGGTTTGCAGAATTTGTAGTGGCAAATGCAGTAGTTAAATCACACTTTGAGGAATTTAATGCATTTTCCGTGCAGATTACTAGGGGCTCAGGAGATATGTTTGGAGCTAATACCTGGATTGGTTGGCTTGAAGGGTTAGAAATGGGTGGCGGTGCCAAAACTGTGATTAATGAAGGAGTAGTAGGGAGCATGGTGTGTGAGGCTGGGGTAGCAAAAGCTATAGTGCACGGCGAAGCTGGCTGCAAGGCGACAGGAGTAAGGGAGGTGGATGATGGAGTCAGAGAATTGGGAGGTAGGGCAAGTCCATAAACAAGTCCTTCTGCAACAGGGTCCACTGGGGTCATCATATCTGCACCTGTAACTATGGTGAAGTCGGCAACTAAAGGGGTCTCAGGATTCCCGAGGCTTATATTCTGCTCTCCAATATTCACTAAGACCTTCTCCAACACGCATGTGTTTGATTTTCCTTCATTCAAAGCTGCTTGTGAAACTAAATTCAATGTGAGTTCAGTTTCCTCAAGGCTCTTTTTTTGAAAACTCAAATCCAGCGCAGCTTCATCTAAAGCTACATCTTCATTTCTTTTGACTGTATTCGAAAGATCTAGTGGTTGCTGATTACAGGAATTACCACCAGTCATGGGGGGCCAGCTCTCTGTCAATACAGGTCTCACTGGATCCTCTACAGATGGAGTGGTGTCATCCTTTTCATTGCCTGTTTGGTGCACAGGTGAGGAACTACATTGGGTTTCCATCTGTCCTGTACTTACAGAATCACTGTCTGCTGTATCTAGCGTTGGCGTTTCCTCATTAGATGCCGGGTTATGTTGTGGGGAGCTTGGTGGAGATCCAGTCCTTCTTTTAAACCTCCCTGTACCAGCGGGCAGGACCGAGAGAGAGACAGGTGAACAAGGCTTCTGACCATCTGTGATGAGGGCGAGTGTAGGTTTAAGGCCATCCTGCTTCTCCAGGAGCTGCTTAAGCTTGGGTGACAGAAACACTGTTCTTTCCTTCTGCACAATGGTAGACTCTGTGTTCTGAGGAAGTAGATTTTCTATCAAAGATGATAAGAGTGATGAGGAGGATGAAGACACAACCACCTCAGACTCCAGTTCAGTTTTAATTTGCGGTAAAAGAGGTGGTGTTGCAGTTCTTCTCTTGGCCAATGGTTGACCAGGCATCTCTTTGCCTGTAACGGAGTCCGTATTCAGAACCTGGCTGATCTGGGCAGGGTCTAGAATCAGGGAATCCAGTCTCACTAAAGTCGAAGACCCAGAATGAACCTCAGCTGCTTCACAGCTACTGACTGTGCTTGTTGACACTATCTTTCCATCAATGTAAAAGCTGAGGTTCTCTGAAATATTGCTAGAGACATCAAGCATGTATTGTTCTGTGTGCTCCCCTTCATTCTCCAGGACAGCCGCGGGTGCTGTTCTGTCACCAAGCTCTGTTTTGTCTTGAGATGTTTCACTGACTATCCCCTGAGGATGTTCGTCCTGGGTTTTGATGACATGCGTTAGTTGGTGCTGCTCGTGGATCCTGCGCTCATGCCGTTGCTTATTGATATGTGTAGTAAATATCTTTTCACAGTACTTGCAAGCGTGGTGGCCATCTGACACTCCCTGTTTGTCTGGCTGAGCGGTATGCTCTCCAGCAGACGGAATAGAAGTATTAGAGTTAGCGGGGGATGATGTGTGAAGCTGCATGACTGAGCCCTCTGAATCTAGACGCTTCATCTTCTCATGCTGACCCAGATTTGAACCAAGAGACACGTTGCTCTTATTGCTTTTGCAGGCATGTGCCTCGCTGTTCGCCAAAGCGTGGATGTGCATGTGTCGTTCCAAGCCTTGTTTGCTGGTAAAATGTCTCTCACAGTGCTGACAGGGAATAGAATCCCAGTCTCTCACTGTATCCTGATTCGGATGTTTATCAAGATCTGGGTACAGCGTCTTTATCGTGTCTGGTGCCATGTCGATTTCCCCCTCATAAATGACCTCATCCCCCCCCCCCTCCATATCCTCATTGTTTCCAAATTCAGAACTGTACAAATGAGGAGAGTCCTCCATCTTCTGTGGAGGTTGTATCCAGTTCTCTGGAGGAAGTCTGTCACACCGGACTTTTGACAGCTATCACACCTAGTGAAAAAGATCAAGGTGATAATGTCAATTAGCGGCATAATATAGCTTAAGTGCCAAGTAAGGACTGAAATTAACTTAATCGTCTATGTTGTTTAAATGCTGTAAGTTTGGATCATTTAAGTCTGCTTTATAAAATTAATATGTAGAGAAAGAAATAAAGATCCAGGGCACTCTTCTGGCAAAAAAGTTGAAATCCTTTTACTGTAGCTGGATATGTTGTGTTGAAATTCTTGGAAGCAAAATCCTGCACACTGTTGACCTTGCAAAATTACATTTATTTGCGATGTTTTGGCACTAGACCATCAGACAAATCATTTGTTAAAAAGAGTAGCCATCTTAAATAGGGAGTGGCTGCAATCCTGCAACCAATAACATTCCCAACAGGGAGTATATAAAGACAAATGACAAACATCAACTTCCTAAATAAATGTGAATATTCCATATGATTACATGAAAATAGAGAAGCTTTTCCTTTCTTGAAGAGTTCAGATCAAGAGGTAAACAAGGCTTTTGTGTAGGCATCCTGGACAATTTTTGTTTGAGTCCCTCCATGCAAATGGGTCTAAAAAGATTGTGGCATGCTTTTCAAACTCTTGATTGATGTCACAAATACGCCAAATGGTCAAAAAGTATATAATTTCTTATTGGGATAAAAACAATCTGCTTTCAGCACAGTATTTGTGTCTATGTGTGTAGTTTTGGAATACTCAATGCACAATTTTATGTTTCTGTTGTTGGGATTCAAAAAATGTATGAAACGGAAACAGCTCCTTCTCAGAACCAGTCAAAAACAATAAGATATTGTCTACGTGCCAGGCCCACCATTTTATCTTATCACAACAGTTATGATACATACTATGAATTAACTTTCACAGATGCCTCCTAACACGTAAAGCACTTTGAGCTGCAATTCACGCATTAAATAGTAATACTAGTCATTATAACGTTTATTATTATGAGCAATAGTTCCTTTTATTTCATTTGAATAATGTATTGCAATTGTATTAGAAAAGTATTACATTGTACACTGTTGATGATTATATTGTCTAAATTCTACATATAATAACAATTGTATTAATTTTATAATCTTAGACATGATAATCAGCCATGATGACCCTCCGAATACATTTAAATACAGAAACAAGGAGTCAACATTAAAGTAAAATAATACACAGAATTGTAAACACACCATCTTACCATTTTAATGGTCAGTGAAGAGTATAAAGCATGTTTTGTTGGATAGATGAAGCCAGGCTTTTCTTTCTGCTGGAGGAAGAAAGAAAAGAGCATGTAAAAAAAATAAAGAATTAATCCATTTCCATGACACATAATAATATAATATAATATAATATAATATAATATAATATAATAATAAAGCATTACACATAAGCTCAAACTACTGAACACTAAGAAACACAAAGTGATCAGTGTGAACAGCTGTGGTGTGGGAGTCGTTGATCACAGCATAAGTCAGCCCATCTCTTTGGTCATTTGGCTGCTGAATAAGCCTCCGGTCCTGACTTAACTTATGCTGATGTCCCTCGAGCATATCAAGGTTACATTATGAACCAGAAAAACAAAGCGTGAGCTAATTAACTCCCACTCGATGTTCTCTACAGCAGAGCTGCGGAGATAAGTCAATAGAAGGAAAATTAGGCCCCAACTACTTTGATAATTTGATAAGTCATTGTTTCAGTCACTTTGTAAACAAAAATGTCAAATATTTTCTTCTTCCACCTCTTTAAATGTGAGGATTAGTTGCTTTTCTTTGTCATTTATGTCATTAGATGAAGAGTCACTGGGTTTTGCTCAAAAGAAGGAATTTGAGTAAGTCACTTTGGACTCTTCTCACAATTAACACGATTAAACAATTAATCCTAATCGACAGACTAATCTGTAATGAAAATACACATTGGCTGCAGCCATACTCTACATGCAAGTGTTTTCTTTTAAATCATTAGTCGCCTGAGAACAGTCCCCAAAATACAGCTAATCTGCCCCCATGCTTTACCTCATTTACCCTTGTATGGCTGCTTTCACATCACATATTCACATCTGGTAAATGCCACACACCTCGATCATCATCAATTGTTTACAGCTATATCACTGTAAGACTTGTAATAGGATCAAGTTTGGTGCATTTTAAGACTCATCTACTTCTTGGTGGGACAAAATGGCAGGCTCATGACGTGTGGCTGATCTGTCGTGATCTACCACCTGCTCCTCACCACTGCACGAGCGCTTACAGCATCACTATCGGTTTCATTTAACATTTTTTCATTTTATTGATAATTTATCAGCTTTCTCGTTGTGCACAATTCATTTTAATCAATTATCCGCCTATTGATACCGTTACAAGCAGTTTTCAGACACATGAGGAAATGTAAACACAGACCTTATATCGTATGCTACACGTTCAGGTATTCTAATACAGGTCTGTGGTGTGCTCCTGTCTCACAAATTCATCTGAATCAGTCATGATATCATATTTGCAGAACCGAAAAGTGTTCCACCACCATCCAAGGGCCTACATACTGAATTATTTGAGCCAGTCTCGTAATATTCAACTTCTATTTCCATCCATCTGCACTGCAACATGCTTAGTTGACACTTATAACACACAAATTATATATTTATAGAAAGAATCCATCTATATTTTATGTTATCACTACAAGTCGGATTAGCTTCGTTGTGCGTTCACACGCATCTGCTTCACCTGGTCTGGTGACGCTCCCCCGTCCTTGCACCATTGCTGCCTGGTCACACAACACGTCGTCACTTCACTGTTTTGCTACAGAGGCTGCTAGCTTGTCCACAGAAAGGTCAACTGGCTTCTCTAAAATAGCCCCACCACTGCCCTCCAGACACAGGGAAGACACTTGGAAATCAAATCCCCACACCCGTCAAGGTCCCGAGACAAGGCTTCATATACCATGTGGGGAAATAAAATCAGCTGTTATCGCCATTAAAGCATTAACGATGTACAGCTAGCCGTACTGCTAGCTCACAAGCCCTGGCTATATTTAGGACAGAATGTTCGACACGACCGTTACGGACACCGAGTGTGACAGGCTACAAAAGTGCTCGTTACACTTTCATACATACTTCTGTTGGCAGCCAGGCAACGGAGTTGAAATATTCCTCTTGAGCAGGTTGTAGACAGTTGTGTGTTTTTCTTCCCTTAATGCGCCTCTAAGGTTCTGGCGCTGTGATTGGTTAGAGAATGTGGATGTTAAATCCGGACCAATCAGCAACAGGTTTGTTGGAGCGCTGGAAGAAGAAGAAGAAGAAGAAGAAGAAGAAAAAAAAATACATCACAGAGGAAGAAGCAGTCACCCCAGACTGAAATGAGAAGCATCACTGACAGTCTGTACGAATTGTTTCATGATAATGCACAGATGTTATGCTGCAGGCTGAGATATCACAGAAATGTATGAAAGAAATTACAAATATACACAATTATATAAAACTTGTTTATATTAATTAAATGTGTGTGTGTGTGTGTGTGTGTGTGTGTGTGTGTGTGTTTAATCTTGAAACGTGACATAAAAACAGAACGGGTTCCAAACTGAAACAGTAGCCTGCTTTTTACCTGTCGGTGACATGATGGCAATTTTCCTTTTGAGTTTTTAAATTTGGTTACCTAGCAACTTTACATTCTCAAAAATGCACGTGTGTTCTCAAATATTCGAAAACAAATACATTTTGATAATGATAATAATACATGTTTTTTAAATTTGAATTTAAATTCTTGAATTTTGTAAGAACTCAACCATAAATCATGTGTCATTTCTGAACAGACTTTGTCCTTGCAGTGTATTAATCTGGCCTGTAGAGGGCGCAATGTCATAAAGAAAAGATGATAAAGATAGTATATAGATGTAGGGAAAAGCTTTGCTGTGTTGTTTGCCTGGTATATACATTTTAAAATGCGTAATATTACTATCTTACAATATTAATGGTTTAACTATATTGTCAATTATAGCATATAGTAGTTTTGAGATTATTTCCAAATATGCTAAATAGACAACCAGATGATCACTATATTGTAAACTTCTCCGCAAAAGAAGTTACTCAAAAGTCAAAACAGCAAAAGGCCATTTTATTTTAATCCACATACATGCACACACTTTTTGCTTGAAAGTAGTTTCATCTTGCACACACATGTTCAAGTTCAATGGCAATTTTAATTCCGATGTTATAGCAAAGCCATATGTCAGTATCCTGAATCCCCATTGTCATGTCTGCTTCACAGCTGTTGAGAAAACAGAAGCCAAACTGAGCTGACAGAACGAAGATTTATGATGTGCTCCAGTGTGTGTTCTCTCCCCCTGACCAGCTCTCTGTTTTCCCCCAACAATCGTCACAATCACAATCACAAGGCACCATCTCCTATAAAGCTCACACCTACACTGATAGAAAGCTACCAGCTGGATACACATGGTCGTATTTCCACCTCCGGAATCATACCAGAGTAAAAGACATTCTTTGAGAAGGAGATGTAGGAGTTCCCCAGACCCCACATATACATCTGTGACATTGTGCAGCACATGGGTGGTGTTCTCATGGCACATGCATGGTATGTAGGCTGAGTGGTGTTTCGCTATCAAACTACATGCCAGCCTTCCAGTGAGCTATAATGAAAGATCATAAACAACAGGCCTCTGTCTGCTCAGGCTTTTCCCTCTCTCTGTATTTGAGATTACACCCAAACGTTTCAGCACAGTCGCTGACGCGGTGCTATGCGATGAGCTCTTAAGGAACAAAATGTGTTGTGAGACAGTGTAAGAGAGTTGATGTAGTGGCAAGTTGACCATGATTGTTTTTATTTATAACTCGTCATAGCGACTCACTCTGGACATGCCCAAGGCTCCAGCATGTCGTTCACTGTTGATGGCAATTGCAGCTGTGGAATTATGAGGAGCAGCTCACAATTGGGTCTGCTGGTCAGACACATACGTCAAATCATCGTATAAGCAGGTGCTGACCGCCTGGAAGCCGTGTTACACACATGGCTAAGCAGTCAAAGTCTGTCATACAGTAGGAATGACTTTTGCTCAAACTGAAAGCAGTTCAACATATATAGGGAGGAGTTGGTATTGTTGTAACAGCACTTTTGCCAAGAAGGGATGACATAAAATGAATGTGATCAGTGTCATGTATGACCATTTCTTTCCTGGTCTTGCATTTGAAATCTCAGAGCTGTTTGAAGAAGTATGCACATTTTTTTCCATCCAAAACACACACTGCTTCAGTTAAGTTTACGTATATATATTTTGATTAAAACTGACACTGCTGAAGTTAGAATGTTGTACTTGTTTTACGGAGCAGGTTGTTGGGTGAAATGCAAGGCATCTCATCTATGCCAGTTTTAAACCATGATGCTACAGCTGGCTAAGCAATGGCTGACAGGGATAAAAACTGATAGAGGTGTGCTTGCGCCACATGCAGTAAAATGTGCATCAGATGAGGTCAGGCTGGAAAAGACAGTATCACATGGGCACAGCGAACAGTCTTCAATGTGCAGCAAACGGATATCTTGACTGGTGAGGCAGCAGACTTATGTTGTGGACCTCCCTCCATGTGAAGTTCTGGAGCATCTGACCGGTAGCAGGTCAACAAGGCAAACCTAAGTAGGAATCGGTTACCAGTGTGTGTATCAGTGCGTAATCAGGCACTATTTTTACTTTCCTTTGGGTCAGGAAGTTTGCATATCAACTTACAGTGAAGTACAACCTCAAACACGAGGTTACATGTCATGGGCATGTCCTGATTAGTTCTCTGGCACTATAAACATCTATATTTTGTGGTTTAGTAACAATTTTTATTTCTTTACTCTTATTGATACAAGTGACCCCAGGTTGTGTTGTGACTTGTTGCAGCAGGTTGTTACAGGGGAACTCTTAGTACCGCCCAAATTACCAGAACATAGTTTCACCAACAACAGCCTCTTCCAGGTTGACACCCGGTCTATTGCACCTTTAATCACAATAATCCAACCTATCTGATGTTTCTGCTGTGTTTATTTTATGCACCTTGTTGGTTTGCTAAATATTTGATATCTATCCAACAGTTATATCTCAGATCAGCTGCTAGTTTTGGGTAAACTCAAGCTTTAATTTTCTTTAATCTGCGGCCCAACAGGTAAATTAGCTCTCAAACTTAAAGTCAGTAAAAGTATTGCTATTTATTAGATGAAAAGCTTCAAACATGTATTTTGGATGAATGCCATGGAAACACTAAAGTAATTTCATGAAAAAGCACAATTAAATTGTATTGTAAGCTTGTGCGTGATGCAGGGGTTCTCTACCCAGAAGTTATTGTAAACAAACACTGGCTTCAGTTGATACATTCTGTGATACAGTCGGACTAGTTAGAAAGAAAACATGTCACAACCATCCCTTGTCTCCCCTACAGGTTTATCAGAAATTGTACTCTGTTGCATCATGGTTGAATATAGATAGTACATCTTTCAAAAGGCAGCTGACATTTAAGAGAATAGAACAGGAGATGTCTCATATATAAACTTTTGTGAAAATGTACTCTCCCCCTCTTCATATGATTCATTTCCTGTGTCTCTCCAGGTGATTAAATTGCATCACTGCTAACTGTAATGAGATCATTTATGCATACTGACTGTGTTAGGATATTTTTCCCATTTATGACTGTGTATTTGAGAGGTGGGCACTGCAGGCGTTCGCATGCATGCTGTAGTATCTAAGTTGGATGTTTGGTTCTTGTGGTCATTTTTTGCCAATTATAGCACAGCAACAAATGGGAGGAACATAAATTAAGCACACCAAAAGCTCAAAAACAAGGACAAATTTAAAGCAAACAGGAAACTGAGTGATTGTGAGGGAAAATTGAGACAAAGTGTGCCCCAGATTACATGCGTGGCAGTTTATACTGTGGCAGTGGGCGCCGGTTCGTGCCAACGACTCTGTGCACAATGAGTCATTCACCATCCACATGAACATGTAGAACAAGAGAGACAAAGAGAGAGAGGTGGTCCACAACGTGTCTGTGTATCTGGAGGATCAGTGAGCAGGGCTTTGGTATGAAACAATAAGGGCCCCTTATAGGAAATGTGCCACCCAGCACAGACAAAGCCTTGCCTATGATCAGACAACAGGTCATGTCACTGCATCGAAGTCAAATTTTATTGCTTCATGTCGTGGGACGCCAGATGTGCAGGGAAGAACATGTAAATGTGAGCATGTCGGAGCACAAATACAAACTGTGCAAAAACACATGATACTTGCACACAACTGTAGCCCTCTGTACTGTGTATTTATGTACTGATAGTGCACACACACACACACACACACACACACACACACACAAGCCACACCCATGGCAATAATTCCTCAAAGTCCAATAAACACACATGTGCCCTCCGGAATCACTGCTCCTTCTCACTTCTGCACACACACAAACACACACACACACACACACAGGCAAGATACTGTACACACACACACACATCATCAATCCTTCTCCCCTTTCACTGTCTTCAAGTCACACACAGTCACACTCAAACAAATCCAGCTATTCCTTGCATCATCCACACTGTATCTATACCACACACACACACACACACACACACACACACACACACACACACACACAGGCACCCAACTTTATCCCCCCCACCCTCTCCATCCACCCAGCTGTCTGCGGCACTCAAAGCCCACTGGCCTATAGGCTGACATTTATCTCGTGACATCACAAACCCCTGCGCTCTACGGGCTTGACATATGGCGCTCCTTGCACGCAAGTAGACAGAGACACACTGCTACTGGGCTCCAATCACTGTAGGATTGCATTCATGTCGCCTCCAGGACATGAATGCTGAAGGGTGCAGACATAAACACACATGGAGAAAACTGCTGCTTGTTTACACTGGTGTCTTGTCTGTCGTATGGTATACAAATATTTTAAAGCACCTCTTTGTGTCTGTAACAATAATACAACTATCAAATCACTTCCTGTGAAACCAAATAAACTGTCAAGTTGAAACCGCAGAATGCATTTTGTCGAACAAGAACTTCACGTCCCAGATAGTGGTTTTATACAGGCACTGAATTGAGGCCATCCTATGTTCTCACACTGTTTCTGATACAGTGACATGATAATAGCAAGAGGGTCCTGGCCAGCTGAGGCCTTCACTTCAGCATGTTCTCTCTTCTTACGAGGCTCCACAAACTGTCAGAAGAAAAAGTGAATCAGAGAATACAGTGGCTTGCAAAAGTTTTCACCCCCCTTGAACTTTTCCACATTTTGTCACGTTACAACCACAAATGTAAATGTATTTTAATGGGATTTTATGTGATAGACCAACACAAAGTGGTGCATAATTGTGAAGTGGAAGGAAAAT
>OMLP01019394.1:0-41336 GCA_900302685.1 Spondyliosoma cantharus
GCCATCACCCTACGGCAGACAGGCACGCCAAGGTTGTTTTGTGGGTAATTGCCTCTCTCATAGACGCCGTTTGCCTGTGCACACTTGCCGCCCTCTTCTGATGCCATGCTGCAAAAGGGGAGGGCACGGACTCTGTAGACTTAATTTGCTCCCTGACTGTTCTTCAGTGCTGATTAAGCAAGCATCTGTGGTGTTTTGAATACAGCAGTAAGCCAAGTGGAGCATGGCTAACGTTTTCTCCCTCTCTATTACATCAGGTTATTGCACAAAGTGGCAGGCATTTATTGTTACTGGAGCCCTGTTTATTCGTTTCTTTTCAGCACAGGCTAAGGCGGCCCCATTGTTTAATGTCCCCAAAATAAAGGCCTCTCTGAGGTCTGAAGGACCGCAGTATCGATCAGAGACTCACTAACTTGTCAGCACCAGGCCTCCCGACTGTGTTTTTTTTTTCGAGTGTACAGGAGTCATTAATTTCCTCTGCCATGGTCTAGTTGAGGCGGAGAGCTAAAGTGCAGGTAGCAGGGTCCAACTAGCTGGCTAACATGCAGGGCGAAGAGGAGGAGGTGGAGGAGGGACTGAGTCGATTTAAAGCTGCCAGGCCCTCAGGCCCAGTCTGCCCGTTTTACTTCAGCTGTTTGATGTTTAATTGAAGTTGTTATTGGCATCAAATGTCACCTTACCTGATGCTCCAGGTGTGAATCAGTTTCTAATTGAAAGGTAACTATGTCTCCCTCAGCCCTGTGCCGCCGGGGATCGGCCACAGAGTTCTATTAGTATGGGCCCAGCCTCTGTATCACCACGCACCATGTGCTGCCTTGCAGTTATGTCTGACTGCTGACCTCTCTCTCTCTCTCTCTCTCTCTCTCTCTCTCTCCAGTGTGAGGAGAAGTGCGTGTCCCATGTTGCATTAGTGTCTGTGTGAAATGCTGGCCTGTCTGCCAGGGCCAGGTGACCTCCCCCTCCAGCTTCTCCCCCACACGCAGATGAACACTGGACTTCAGAAATGTAAGTACTGATCTTGAGACCCACACACACACACACATACACACTATTAACTACCACCACCGCCATCCCACACAACAAACCAAGCTGTTACAATCCTGCTGCCCGCCCCGCGTCAGATGCCAATGCCAGCCCTGGCCTGGTTCTTCTTCTGCAGCTTTGTGTTAAAACCAGAATGAGAGAGAGGAATATTTTGGTTCTCCAGCACCACTGATCTGTCTTCAAGGGAAATTAGGATGAACTGCGCCATTAATTTGCTGATGAACAGTGAACTGTCTCCCTCTCTCACTCCCTCGTGGCCCCTGAAGATCTGTCTGCCACATGAGTGCAGTCCCGTGTGCGTACTGAAGTGCTATTGCCACATTCATGTGTTAGATTCAACCGTCTCAGCTACTTTTCACCATCAGGAGGAGTCGGTCACTGTCAGACTCACAGACAGATTGCGGCCGAGCGGTTTTGCCCTGATGATCTTGTAATGTGAGCGAATTTAAGACGCAATCTGCTGCCCCCGGTTTTAATGGCCGACGTGTCAGAGCTGGCCCAGTTTATTCAATGTGTTTGAGTTTCACAACTCGACTGCTGACAAACTTGGACTCTTTGCTGTGTGAGGGGCAGCAGCACAAATGGAGAGTTGAAGTCGGCAGCGTGAGCTAAGGCAGGATCTGGATCTGATCAGTGGGATTGGAGGAGATTAATGTGAGACAAGTGATGAGCGGAAATAGAGGCAAAAAGTCAGCGTCGTCTTTCTGTTGTACCTTATCTTAACAGATTTTGAACTGACATTTCACTGTCTTTTAAAGTGTAAATGTTAATTTGTATCTTTTTAGAACCTTCATATTCTGTAGTAATGTGTGGTCTCAGTGTGGTTTTGGGTTGTAAACAAAACAGGACATTTGAAGACATCATCTTCAGCATTTTCTGTCATTCAACAAACTGATTAATCGAGAAAATAATCAACAATGAAAATAATCGTTAGTTCCAGCCCTAGCCGCAGTGATGTCATACTGCATACACTATACCATCAGTCTCTTTATCTCTCCTGCAGCAAGCTTGTTAGATATACCAAAAGAGATCAATCACTTCCCAGACATCGATTATAGCCCATCCATTTGGTCAGCTTGATGCATTCGATCGTAAAAAGTCTACGTCTCCTTATGCTCCTGCCTGTTCCTCAGAAAGGAAGCTCGGCCCCAGCTTGACCCATTTCTGCAGCAATTTTTTTTTTTGTTGTAAAATGCTCCAGCTCATCAAGACTGTAATTTCAGAATCACAGTAATCAGCCAACCCCCAGGAGATCAGCGAGCGTGAGGGAGTCTGCTAAGTGCCAACGTCTGTTGCCTCACTCAGGCAGGCTTGTGACATGGTGCAGCCGTCAGCTACACTGTTTCTCTTGCTCTTCCTTTATGTGACACACTGTAAGGCACATCAGAGCACGAGGCACAACCCGAGTTCAATTTGTTTCTCTAGCCAGTGCTGTAATCCATTTTGGTGATGGAGCGTGCTTCTCACAGCACGGCCGGTCATAGAAGTGTAATTTCAATCAATTTTTTTTTCTCTCCTCGTCATTCTCGTATAATGCCCTTCCTTTTAATCTGCTCTTCAAAGTGTCATTAACAGACACGGTGTTACATCAAAAGCTGTGGAGCTGTTTTTCATTTAGACTAAATCATTTTTATCAAAGTGCCATAGGAAAGAGTGAACTAAAAAGGGAAAAAAATGCTGTCAACTATCAGACCTCTTTAGATCACCATCTGTATGTCTGCAGTTTGTGCAGCTGTTGTGTTTCCAGCTCTCTGTGCGCTGCCACACACAGCCAGAACCAGGGATCAACCCTCCCGGCTGCCCACAGGACTCGTTGTCTCTGCAGAGCCCCGTCGTTCACCCAGCATGGAAGATCATTTGACAGCTTAACTCCATGAGAGAGGCGCTTGACTGCTTTTAGGTGAAATTCACAGACTAGTTGTCACTTGCAATCTTTAGTCAACACACTGACAAGTTCCCTCAGCAAAAAAAAAAGGCTCAGATGGAGAGTTAGCATAATTAGCTCCAATTTGTGCGCCTTTCTTTGTGCACTATCCTTGCAGCTACTCAGTCTTGTGTTACAGTATCTCGTCTTTGACACTTTCCCCTCCCTCTGTTTTCACAGAGAACTTTAGATCACCAGGCTCGCCGTGCTCTGCGACCTCTCGTGTGGGTGAATCCGTGCATAGGAGAGTCATTTAAAGTTACGAGCTTGCAGGTTGCTGTCAGAGGCAAGGCCAGAGCAGCTGCTCTGTTTATCATGAGGGAGTGACTGTTAGCAGATGATGGCTGTGAAATGTAAAGGCTGTCGGAGGAGTAGATCAGGTACGTAGAGAGACAGTGGGTCAGGAAGAAAACGGCTCATACTCCAGGCAGGATGACTCAAGAACCACAAAGTGGCCCTTGCTTCTCAGTTTTTCTAGGCAGAACAAACAGCGAGTACAGCTGGGCTACTCGGCTGATTTTCACATCTCAGTCCCTACTGAGATCAAAAGCAACCATCTTCTCTTCCCCTCCTTATAATATGATTCATTTTTCAAAGGTCTGCCAGCATGGGATGCTCTGCTCAAATGCCTGTAAAAATGTAAGGAGGTGGCATCATGTGAGAAACCAGATTCACATGTCTAATTTGACGCCGAAGCTTCAGACCTAATTTCCTGCTCTTGTGTGAAAATCGCAATTTACAGCAGCATGAGCCCCTGCCCCCCGCTGCGTAAACCTTGTTCAATAAAAACAGTAGTTTGAATAAAAGAAACCCTAATTAGTGCCTGCTGACTCTGCACTTGTGTTCCAGCTAGCTAGCTAGCTAGCAGCGGGGTAATTAACGCATGGCCAGACTGGCCTCTTCCCCGTTCCTTTCCTGGGAACGTGCTTAGCTGGAGATCTGAGAGATGATATGCCCGCAGCCGCCTACAAACTTCACTCATATCCTCATTAACCCTCCCTTGATGCTTTAAGCTCTTCAACTAATCCAGGTTTCAGGTTAAGGTTGAAATGCTAATAAGCTACACTTGCTCACTAGAACACATAATCAACAGCTGCCAGATCCCTTAAACAGACCTAAACAGCAGGAGGTCGATTTGATCCACTGTTAGGGGGAAACTACTCTAAACAGCAATTTACCGATTTCATTACATGTTTTTTTTACTGCCGTACTGTTAAACTCTTCATTCTGATTTGCTTTTTTTTTTTTTATCCCAAAATGCCTGCCTAAGCTTTGTTAACAATGTATAATCCCTTTTCCAATTTAATGTATTGGTCAGTTTCCAGACATTGACATTGCTTTCTTTGCTACTTGCCTGAGTCTTCCAACATAAAGTATAAAACTCATTAAGTGCCAGTGGCAAAGAATTAACACTGTACACGGCTACATGCTCGCTGCCATTTTCCTTGCTTTATTTCTCAATCTAAAATAAAGAGAATGCTATGTGTCCCTCGACCTTTAACAGTTCACAGTTTAATGTCCCTATATAACAATATAAAACCAGACATACCCAGTGTTATTCACAAGTCTTGTGGAAGACTTAGGTACACATATTTGGCATAAAATTTGGGCATCAGGAAGATTTTTCTGTGAAAAAATATGTACTACAACCATAAGATCAGTGAAAAGTCAGTTATCTAGTTTTGATGCTCTCAACATTGATTTTACGTTCATTTGGCTTAGTTGATGCCCAACATGGCGTGAGTGCTGCTCTTAAGCCTTTTAATGGCAGGCAAGATCCTGCATACATGAATATTAATTTATTATTCATTTCAGGTATTATATTAAAGGGGCTCTGTGGAACTTCTGCGATATGCTGGAAGCCAGTTGTTGCTTTAGTTTAGTTTAGTGTCTACTAGAAATAGTTTACAAGCCTAATGTTCCAAAAATCACATTATTTTTCTCATACTGTCCATTGTTGCAGCACCTGTAGACACATCCTCTGTCTGCATGCTCCATTTTAGTGCCTGATTGGTCAGTTCTCATAAGCCTGATCAGGCACCCCCGATTTTTTTCTGCCTTAGCCATGCCAGTGTTTTTGCAGCCTGCTCGGGAAGTGACTGAGGGCAGTGGCTGTATAGTTGTGACATCACAACCTCACAAAAGTTCTGACGGTTCGTTTAAAGGCACAGTTTCTCAACATGGACTCAGCCAAACGTGGACCTACTTTAATTGAAAAAGAGGAGATCTCACTTTCTGTTTTTGTTATTGTTTTTAACAAATTGTTCCAAAGATTCCCTTTAAATTCATACGTCTCATTATCTAGAATGTCCAAGTTTATGGAGTTTTTCTGCTAAACAAAGCCTGTCCATAATAAAACTAATTTTCTTTCGGGTCTTTGACGAGAACATTTTGCGACATTGGTACTAAATTATCATAACCTGACCGCAATTAGAAACCTATACAGAAACTCAAAGTCGTTCTTGTCTCTGTATTAATAACCTCTACTTCACCCTTTCACGTTAGCTTAGTATGTACACTTATATCCCCACACAGCTCTTCTGCAACTCTCAGAACACAGAGCAAACCCTGAAATAAGACGTTCCCTTTAAAGTCGCTGCGGTCTTTAACATTCATTCAGGCTGTCCACAATCCTGGTTTCATCCAGAAGATCTTATTCCCATGAAATGATAGAGGATGTTTTATTCATTGCAACAGCTGATGGTACTCTCTTTCCACCTACTTACAACACTTTCTACAGCTACATTGACACAAGGTTTGAAGACCAAGGAGGCTGTGCCAGAACTCACAGGCGCTAAATATATCTTGAATACTGACAGCAAACAAGTTGCATTTATCAAAGCGTAGGTTTGAAATAGTATATATTATATACTATTGTAATGTTACATTCTAATGATTATTTTCATTATTATGATATATTCTTCACATTGCTTTTTTGTCCAGTCAGCTGTCCAAAACCTCCAAACTCTTCATTTACTATCATAAATGACTAAGAATAGCAGCAAATCCTCACATTTAAGAAGCTGAAACAAGCAATTGTTTGACATTTGTGCTTGAGAAATGACTAAAACAATTAATCAATTACCCAAATAGTTGGCAAATAATTTTCTTTCAGTCGATAAATCAATTAAACATTCATTAAGCTCTACTTAATGCAGCCTGTTGATACCATGAAAAATGGGTATGCTAATTGTGAACCATCAAACTGCTTATGTTGTTATTTAGTTTGCCTCCAAGTCACTATAAGAAACATCTTTTCATTAACCATCATTAATCATTACCTGTGTTTCCATCCTCAGCATGTCTGTAAGTCGGCGTCTAAGTGTTAATTTATCTGTGTTTGCTTACCCTGGCATTTATTCAGCAACAGACATTAGGCCTCAGTGATGGCGGGTGTCGAGCTCCAGCTCCTTGGCCTAGACCCCTGCATTAATGAGGCTGCCATCAGCAGGCTGAACACTTAGTCACAGGCAGCCCCCTGTGTGCCGCCCCATACCGGCCCCGCACATCGCTGCCCATTGTTTCCTGTTCACAAATAAAGCGGGAATTAATTAGCCAGTTGGCACAACTCTTGGTGCCGCCGTGTCAGTGCTCGCCGTTCAGCTCTGTGCCTCATCCCTCAAGCCCAGTCTGTCTGCTGTGAGACTGAGCATAATGGCCACGGCCACATGAAACCGCAGACCTCTGCCAGCAATTCAGAAATTACCACTCACTCAACAACAGAGAGAAGTAGCCCGTATATGCTGTGATGATGACATCTGTTTTACCTGAACTAAACAGCACCCTAATTTAAAAAAAAAAAGAGTAAATTCAATGTAGCTCAGTCACAAGTCAGACCAGTGATCCTTCCCACAGATCAGCTCCACTCATGTCCATCAGTCCGAAAGCTGTGGTGTAAGTAGGTCAGACTGGCAGGGCTGTAGTGATGTGGACAGAGAGACAGAGGGAAGCAGGGAGAAGAGCCTGTCGTTCTCTAAAACGATTATCATTGACTTTTATTGTGTTAGTGAAGAAAAGTGGAAGGGGGCACACTGCGTTAAAATGTAACACGCAGTCATATCCACCAGACTGAAAACGGGCACATTATGTACAAGACACTGACATATCAGCCGACACCTGCATGATCCTGCCGCTCGTTTTAAACAGGCTCATAAATGAAACGCGCTCTCGCGCTCACACATGCACAAACACATAATCATGTTCACATTGTCACTTTGGCATTGTTAAATTTAGCCACGGTGCTTAGCAGGTGTAACAAATGTCTGTGAGCTGAGGCCTGGGAGGTGTTCCCGCAGATCAGAGACGCTGCTGCTGTGTCTGATTACTTGTCTGCTGTCATCGAGCTCTGCTCTCTGCGTCTATCTCTTTCTTTCCTTCCCCCCCAAAGCAGCCACGGGGGACCATCACTGCCTTGCTTATTCTTTGTTTAGTTTGTGATTCAGTGGCAAGCAACGTAGCCCCCCCTCCCCCAAACACATTCTTATTGTTTGCCCGGATGCTACGTCAATTAAGGCCACTAAAAGCTCCTGACCTCAAAGTCACAGCCGCCACCACAAAATTGGATATCGGACTGGGAATGTGTCAGACGCAATAATTCAGCTGAGAATGAGATTGGAAAATCTCTTTGTCCTCGTGAGATGGAGTCTGTGAGGGTTTTAGGAGAAAATCAGCAAGGTATGGAATATGAGAGCACTGTCCAATCAGGTTCTTCTCAGCAGCTCAGATTACAATTGATGTGCTCTTTTGTGCCATATACACTTCCACCTGGATTAAGTTGTCTGACACATTGTTCCTCTCTAACCATGCCCTTCATCTCCCCAATTCTGTCTCTTCTTGCTTTCTCTCTATCTCAACTCTGACCTGTCCTGTCTTCCACCCCAGGGGACACCACACAAAGGATGAGATCCGCTCCGTTTCCAACCCCTGCAGAATTGGATGCATATGCTAAGAAAGTTGCCAACAACCCCCTCACCATCAAGATCTTCCCCAACAGCGTCAAGGTCCCCCAGAGAAACCACGTGCGCCGCACAGTGAACGGGCTGGATACGTCAGGCCAGCGCTACAGCCCTTACCCTTCGTCTCAGGCCAGTGCCAAGACAGGCCTCCTCGCCATTGTCAAGGTGCCCACAGTCAAAGGCATCTTAAAAGATTTTGACGGCAGCCGGGCTCGCTTGCACCCTGAAGTCATCATGAACCCTCCCGCCGGATCCTACCAAGTGGCTTCAACCAGCACTTTAAACCACCACCCACCTCTGCCGAACCTTCCTCGGCTCCAGCAGAGCTTACCCCTCCAACAACAGGACCCGCCTCAGACTCTACAGATGCCCCTCCCTCAGCAGCAGGGTCCCACCCAGACCCTCAGACACCATCCCCCCATGGCCCAGCATCCTCAGGGCCAACCCAGACTCCAGACTCTGTCTCAACATCCAGCCCTTGGCCACCCACAAGGGCCCCCTACCGTCATGCTTCAACAGCAGCACCTTCAGCAGCAGCCGCCACCTTGCCTGCAGGGGAGCAGGACGCTGCCGGATGGCGAAGCTCCGCCTAATGTTACCGTCTCTACCTCAACCATTCCACTCTCCATGGCCGCTGGGCTACACCAGGGCCGCCAGGCCGACCTGAGTACCATAGTGCATCAGATCAACCAGTTCTGCCAAGCTCGTGCCCAAGGTGCAGGAGCCACCTCCATGTGCGAGGGCCAGATCGCCAACCCCAGCCCCATCAGTCGCAACCTGCTCATCAGCGCCTGCTCCAGGGTGTCCATGCACAGCAACCCTGCCACCCCTGGCTTCCCCCCGCCCAACTGCATTATTGGCCCTCAAGAGAAAGCCACCGCCCTGGTGGGAGGTCACCCACCGCATAGCGTGGCTGCAATGAACCACTTGCCTTCCAACCACACTGATCTCAAGCAGCAGCACCACCTGCAGCATCTGCATCCGCAACAGAATCAGCAGCAACAACAGCTGCAACACAACACCCAGCATCAGAAGATGCGCTCTTGGAATCAGCACCAGTTGGCTCATGTTTCCCACATTCAGAACGGTGGGACCCACCTCTGCAAGCAGCCTTCCAGGGACCCCGCCTTCCATTTTAAGGGCATGGGCTACCCTGCAGAGGTGTGTGTGGGTCAGCCTTACATACTGAAACCTCCCGTAGAGAGGCCCACCCCCTCTCCCCCTGTCAACAACAACTGCATGCCCGGCCCCATGGCCCACTACACTAATGGTCACTACTTCCAGTCCCACATTTGGAACAGCAGCATCCTCCCCACACCCAACAGTGATAGCTCCGGGTCTCAGGACATAGCCATGCCATTCCACGGTGCGGGCCCAGGAGGGTGCACCACGCTAGACTGTGGGCCCGCTGGGGCTCCCCATTACAGGCTGGGAACGAGCTCCTCCACCACCTCCTCCTCCGCCCAGACCAATCTGATGCAAACGGCAGATTACTTGGGTGGGGACTTCCAGACGCCCTATTTCCGCGATCAGAATCTCGGAATGATGGGCAAGATGCACAGGCCTCCTCTGAGCAGGGTAGGTCCAGAGGTTGGGGATGGCAGAACGGCTCTCATCCAGCACCCAGGATACAGATAAGCTATGGCCTTGTCTACATGACAGTTATCAAACCCCCTTTGTTTAGTCTTAAGAAAGGAAACACATGAATAAAACTAAATTGATAACTTAAACAAATGACCGCTAATGTTAAAGAGGGTAAATTAATATATTTAATGAAGAACAGTAGTTTTTCTTTTTCTTTTTTTTTTTTTTTTGTTCTTTTTTAATAAATCTTGCAAGTGATCAATTGCTGCTTTTATTTTTGTTAATGAGTGCTTTTACCTGGCACTTTAGGGAACTTTTTTATGCGTGTGTGTGTGTATACACATCTGTACTGTGTGTGTCATTCCCACCTCTACTCTGTTGTACTATCTGTGTGCCTGGATCTCAACAGATCCTGTGTTATTTCTACTCCAGAACTATCAGTTAAGTTTTCTTATGCATGTAAGGTTAGATCCCTCACTGAAAAAAGCAACATCGGCTGATGGATGTTTTTTTTTACAGGGTCATGTCATAAATTTGTTGCTCCGATTAGTTTTATTAAAATTTTAATTTCGGTGTTGATGCTCAAATCTCATTGTCACTTCAAGATTAAACACAATCATTTGAGGACAGAAGCGAGAGTCACGATCTTGTGTCAGTGTAAAGCCATCAGACACTGGAGACTACAAAGTACAGCTGGAAAAGCTCGCTGTATGCACATGTATACAGAGGTTTTGATTCTTTTTAAATGTAATTATTTATTTGTATAGTTGTGCTATTCGAGACTGATTCCTCTCTGTCAGATAAGGACACTTGTAATCAGGTTGTTTGTACATAGCAAAGATTCAGCAGGGAGCAGATATGTTGAAAAGATAATACTCTGTCCCGCTGAAAATGCTGCAATGAATTCAGGTGTTTAAAAAAAAAAAAAAAAAAAAAAAAATTGTCAATGCCAGGAAGGCTTGGCAACAAGATTGTGAAACGTTTAGTGCAGAAAAAAAGTCATGACAGATTAACTCTCATACCTTAAAATGGCCAAAGTCAGGTTAACAGGGACACACTGTTATTATGAAGATGTGCCATTTCGTGTTTGTTTCCTTTTCAGCTCGTTATTGTTACCATGACAAATGTATTACTTGAATGTTGAGATTATTTGTTTTGCAGGTGTCGAGGGAGATAGTTAGTTATGAGGACAAAACTCTGGAGTAGAAGAAATAATAGTGTTACTAATGTCATGTAGAATCGGACTACGAGCCTAACCGGAGTTTTGATCCTGACAGCGGGAACTTAAGTTAATTAAGTTATGTATAGTTGCTACTGATTCTGATGTGAAGTCTGCTCGGAAAGACCAAATTGATCACTTGCAAGATCAGGTAAAACAAAACTGACGTTTTAAGTTTAAAGTGAAACAGCAAATGCATTGTTTATTTTATTGTACACTGGCTTACCTACTAGACTACTGTAACTTTAAAGTTTAAAGATTGTGTGTGAATGTTGCCTGCTGATGTGAGTAGAGTTAAGGGCGAGTGTGAGTGTGTGTACGTGAGACTGTGTGTGTCTATAAAACACAATGACGCCCATGTTCTGTTCACCTAACTCCCTAACAGCCCTTAAAAAGCCTTAAGTGTTTGGTCCTTGGACTTCCCTTGAAAAATGAGCATGGTTTTAATGAAAACCCCAAATAATGAGGAGAAAGAAGGAGAGGATACACAGAAACAGCAATTTTTGGTTTCTTTTTTTTTTCATGGTCTTTTTTTTTTTTAATGAAGTTTTGTTGAATAGACAGAGCAATTCCTTAGAGATTCTTTATTATGAAAAGCAAGAAAAATGAGTAATATTTTGTAATTATATATTTTAGCAATGTGTAGTTACTGAGCTGTAACGTTTTTATTTTCCAAGTTTCAAAGCTTCAGTTTGCAGTTGTGACTATTTATAATACTTGATTTGCTTGTTATTTAAAATTTTATTTTCTTCTTTGTTTCTTGTACTATTGCTGTGAAATGGAAGAAGGTCCAGAAGCCTTTCTTTTATGTCATTCTGTACGACAGATAAGAGGCAAGAGCGTGAGAGTTGTGCTACTCTTTTTGTAATATTGTAATAATAAAATAAAGTTCTAATTTATGCTTTGAAATGAGTCCAAACTGTTTTTTTGGAATACATACAATATACATTAAGACTGACTGACAACAGGTGCATAGTATTCTACTCCCCCTTCATTCTGCACGAGTATGAATACAGAAACTTAAAGGGTAACTCTCAATTTTACACCTTCAAGTGTGTTTACAGGTCTAGGGGAGTATTTCTACATTTGAGTATTAGGTCTTTTGTTGCTCCATAAGAAGCTGCATGTAATCCGATAAATTGCCTAAAGTGATGTCACTGAGTAGCTCAGTTGCATTGTGGTTAATGTAGGCACCATGTTTTGTATAGGAGGAGCATTTTTATACTTGGAGGTCATATTGATAACAATACTTTTACTGTTATGCACACATCATTTTGTAAGAACAATATATTTACATAGCTTGTGAAAAGCAATGCTTAAAAGTATCTATTTTTCCTTAAAAACATTATGATTGTGACTTGATCATTTTACGATGTTTATCAGGTTGTGCATCTCTGTGCAAGAATCCTGACAGTTAGTTCCAGCTGATAACGATGTTTGTCACCCCATAGTGTAACACCATAATGTAGTTGCCAGGTTGAGGGGGGGGGGAAAACTTTAAAATGGCTGATTTCCACAGTTTGCGCCCAGCATACTGTTCAACCATAATGTTAGCCAACTAGCATTAGCAATGTTGACATTAGCTAGTGTTAGCTATGTTAACATAAACTAGCATTAGCAATGTTATAATTTGCAAGATGTTTGCTGTGACATGAATGCAATGGAGGGGGAGATGGACACCCTCATTTAGTGGCTTTATGTTATCAATAACACCTTTACTTGTTAGGATGCATTCCATGCATTTACATTTAATCACATACAATGTTCATATTTAAAGTATTCTTACAGTATTTATATGCTTTATAGTGTTAAAAAAGGGGGAATACAATTATTCTCTTACTAATATTATTAATAAAGATAATGATGATAAAATTTTTAAAAAAACTAAGAGACAATAAAAAAGTGAGTATGGCGATCCACTTACACACAGAATACAGAGTATCCATACATATACTTATATACATGCCATCTGCACATACCTAACCACTAATATGAAATGAAGATGAAAAAACTCTTCTAACTCTTCACAGCAGAGTCCTTCAATATTGTTTAATTGGGTTTCGTTCTGTATTGCTTCTGTTTCAGTTTTGATCATTTGTTTTTAAGCTGAGTTTTTGAGCCACATTTTGCACATAGGCTGTAGTTCTCACCAAAACCGGTAAATAAACTTTAATGTGTAAAATCCTTTAACTATTGTCATTCTGTCTGATAGTTTGGATAAGCTACTAATCACAGACTTCACTATGAGCCTTACAAGTGTCTGATGGGTCCAGACGGCCCGTCTAAACCTTATATATTTTGTAACTGCGACAGCAGATGTTGTAGGTGGTCATTGATGCCCTGATTGCTGTGCTTTCACGCCATTTATCCCAGTCTCCCTCTGCCAAATAGAGACAGGAAGTGGAGTAGACAAAGCAAGCTGTGAAATCCGCAGGACTATCTGGCTGCAGAAGATTTAGCTTGTCTGGCTGTGATGAAAATGGGACTTGTATAAAGGGCACACAGCAGGAGGGCAGGATCAGCACCTTCGTGATCAGTATTATTCCATGAAGGATTTTGAGTGATGCCAGAGGTGCCGGCAGGTTGTGGCCTTTCTGCTGAGAGGATGTGCATCCTGCTCAGGTGGTGGCAGAAACAGCATGAGCAGAAGAAGCTTTTGGATTCAATGTATAATGTATTTCAGATGCATGACTCCCTGGGCAATTTGGCACCACTTGATGCAGCATTCAGCTTTGAAAGATCCCACTTTTTTACAGCATTATGTCAGTCAGATGAAGACATATCTACAATATCTTGCTCATGTCAGAGAAATATTGCCTCAAAGGCTGCATTTTAAATCAAGCTGACAGTGGAGTATCAGTCAGTCAGAGAGGCATTTAACAGTGGCAGTGAAATTTCTTGGGGAGCTGAAACTGAACACTGTGTGAAGGTTTGAATGCCTCGTTGCTCAGGTCAGATCGGTGGGCTGTGCAGACTGTTCATCTCTGTGGACTCTGGTGTCTGCCGCCACCGCCGGCTGCCCTCTGTGAGGAAGCCTCTCCAGCTCCTCCCTGTGGAGAAAGGGGGAACATGTTACTACACAAGGATGACTTTCCTGCCACAGAGAAACATCTAAAAAGCATTTTCTAATCGCGAAAAACTCTGAGTCCGTGTTCATGTTCCTGCACCTCTGTGACGTCTGACCGGCGGGGTGTCTGAGTCAGGCTTCTGGACACGATCCCAGCACCCAGGATCCTCATTGATTTTGCCCAGGTTGATGTTCCATTTGTTCCAGTTGACTTCCTCCACTCTGAGACAACAAGAGGACACATGCTCCAATTACTGTCTGCCGTGTGACGCATCAATCAGCTGTCAGAGAAGGCAAATTAGTGAGGAACACAGTGCACTGCGCATCAATCGATGCTGCTCACACAGCTGCGTCTTTCATTAAATCTTCAGGCCTAACCTTGTTTCTTCTCCATTATTATTACTTTGCTAAACCTGGCCTTTATGCTGCTCAGAGGGCCAAATCCAAGAACTGACTATATCAGCCAAAAATGAAGGTCGGATGACAACCTCAGTACTTTATCTCTCTCAGCGTCCTCCCTGTTACCGAGTTGTGTCTTATCTAGCACAATGCGACACAGCACAGGACCACCGCTGAGCAGTAGACATACGAACAATACAGCCGGTCACAAAAAATGCCTTTGCTTGTCTTTTATAACTCCTGTGAAGTTAGTCAACCACCACAAACATTGAAACGTGCTCCTTTCTCCAGTCATTATCCAGGGCAGGATTAATCTGGTATAAGGGGCCCTGTGCAGTGAGCTTGTATCGGGTTATCTTTAAATACAGGTACAGTGCACATGTCAGCTTCACTATTTTTACCAGGAACCAACTGGTACCTCTATGTACTCTTCCCACGATTCACTATGTGTCAGGTAGATTCTGGTAAACTGATGAAATGCAATTTTAGTGATTCTGCGACGCTGCATTTAAGCAACATTATGTAACGTTTTAACCTTATAATAACAGTTTCAGAATCATGTTGGTGGTACAGTGTCTTGTAATAAGGTGAATGGTGTCTCTGTCTCAGCCACTCTGCCCCCCATCACTTGTTTCTGCTCCATGTAACTTCAGTGAGAGGGCAGGATCACAGCGTTACACACGTTTACTTCAACATACAAGTTTTCAACACATAGCATAGTTATGACGTGATGAATTTTGTTTGTGGTTAGCACCGACATTTCGTCTGACAAGTTGTCGCAGACCTGGGATTTGTATTTACGACAGTGGTGCTGCACTCAGAAACTTTGGGCATGCACAAAATGGCAATTTCTACATAATGTTGCCTTAAGGGGTTTCTTGTAGAGTTTTTGACCTCTGTAGGGCTTTTCATGCAGCCCATGGTTCTAACTGACTGGCACAATCCTCGCACATTTCAAAGTTGGGTAACCCTGATTTTAGACTAGAGCTTGCTCTGAAGAAGGTTTAGCCCCGAGTGTCTGGGATTATCCATTGGAAATCAACATAAACACATGGCTTAAAGCCAGCGTGAAACACAGCTTGAATAAACACATGCCATTCTAGATTGTAAACATTAGTCTTGTGTTCCAACGGACATTTATGAATTGAATGGCATAGTGCCTAAAACCCCCTTTGGCTGTTCTGCAGTCACTGTAAACACACGGACTCTTGGGGCCTCGTGATTTATTAACCCAGCAGAAGCGCGGTGTGAATCCTGCAGCGCTGGGCTCAGGTTAACAATTTGTGTGTGAAAAGGGGAGAAGTTATCGCAGGGTTTAGTGCTGGGCTAAGAATACACAGTGTGAAAAGCCCTATTAGGGCTGAGGAGCTGGGTTACACAGCACACACTCCTGTCTCCGGTGTTCGCCCTGTTCCACTGATCTACAGGCGACGGTAACACACCAAGATATGCTGCAGTGTTTCAACAAGGACCGGGAAGTTATGAAATGCCTCCAACATATTCATTTGACCTTGAGGACACAGCACCATTGGATGGAAAGATGACATTTGTTGTTTACAAGAAAATCCCATGGGACAGTTTTAAATGCAGTGGGTCTTTGAGTTCAAAACACAGTTTTAATCTGACGATGGCGCTTAGATGAAAAGTAAAATTTTCCAGTTTATCCTGAGGAGAACATGAATATCTGGACCAAATTCATCTATGATAAGATATTTCAGTCTAGATATAAGTGGTGGACCAGCCGATATCGTATCTGTGATGAGGCAGGGATGCCTGTTATGGAAGTATGTGCGTCTTCACATGCAGCTATCGATGGATCACAATGTTTCGGACTGATTGTATTGTCATTGAACTGAAAGAAGCAAACCTGAAACACCGGCGACGGTCATCCCCGAGAGCAGTGCCCAGTTTCTTGTCCACCCCACAGCGAAGCCCCTTCCTCAGACAGCACGGCAGCCTTTTCTCCATGTCCAGGATAGTGATAGCCCTCTGGAAACAGCCACAGTGCTTCATCAAACCACAGCCGCCTCGATCAGATAAACACCCCCAATCGCCTGGACCCTCCAGGATCGCCTCACCTGTAGCTGCCAGATGCTGCTGCTCTCCAGGGCAGTCCTCTCCACTGTGCGGTTCATGAGGGCGATGAGCATGTTGAGCAGCAGGATGTAGGTGAGGACGATGTAGCTGATGAGGAGCATGTAGAAGACCTCCTTGTACTGGTAGTCCTCGGTGAACTCCATGTCGCCCATGCCGATGGTGAACTTGAAGAGCTCCATTGTGGTGTAGGAGATGTTTCTGTAGGTGGGTTTTATACACGGCTCGCCACGGTCAACTTGATCGAAGAGACGCCCCTTCCCCGGAGTTTTGGTGAGGTTTTTTGGAGGAGGCTCTATGAGCAGCGTGACCACCGCTGTGACAGGAGACAGGAAGCAGATTACAGAAACAGCAAGTGTGCGAGAGTTTGCTTGCAACTTTTGACCTACTCGTTCCTCTCCTACAAACCTGGCACATGAAATAGACATGCAAAGTTGTTGTGGGGTTTTTTTGTTATATTTTCTTGTCCAAGCATTTGGACAGAGTAGCAGGTGTCTTGTTGAATGAATCTTTTCATAGAGAGACATACCCGCTGAAAATCCAAACAGGAAGACGACGTAGACAAAAAGAAAGCGCAGGATGTCACTGAGAATCATCTGCAAAGAAGAAAAGAGATGTCAGGGATTGGATCGTTTGCCAGATTGTCACGTTCACTGTGGTGAAGTGTGCCCTCTGTGGACTACCTTCTGTATCATGACGCTGTAGATGCCCATGTGTATGTCGCCCCTGGAGAAGTAGAGCAGGTTCACCCAGCTGAGAGCGAGACACAGTACGTAGAAGCTAAGGTACTCCTGACGCTTGCATAGATACAGCACGGCTGAGACCAGGAAGAGGATGCCCTGAAAAAAACTATCAACAGCAACCAAAAACAAGGTACTATAAACCATGTGCACTTTATGAAACGTCAATGATAATAATACAGGCTTGTACCATTAAACAGGAGGCTACAGTTGGGTTTGTTTGACTGATGTTTGACTCTAAAGTATGTGTGTCAAAAAAAAAAGCAACAGAAGAAGAATTCCTCCTCAGATCATCTGAAGCTCTTACATGTCACCGGTCTGAGCTGATAATAAACCCCAGGAGAGATCGACCGACCAAAATACGTCATAGTGATGTTTATTTTTATAATGGCAGTATTTAAGATTTTACAGTGCCTTAAAGTATTCAACACACATTTGGAAGTTTTCATATTTTACCGTTTGACAACATTAAATAGAAGCAGGTATAATGTAGTTTCCTTTCAGAGATGAACGGAAAAAGGCTCTTATATCGAAGTGTCAGCAGATCTCTACATGGGGATCTAAACTGATTACCAATTTGAAATAAATACTTGTTTATATAAGTATTCACCCACTCAGATAGGACACATTTGAATGATCACAAGTCACGAGGTAAAAGGAGTTGACGTGTGTGCAGTCTAAAGGCTTCTGGTGAGTCAGTATGGTGGCAAAACCTACACCAGAATTTACAAAGGAACACGCCCAAGGAAGACACAGCAAAAATGTATCTGAAAAAACAAAAAGTACTGTAAATTGTCTGAGCGCATTCTGTAGGTCAAATATCTACAATCACCAACCACTACAGTATGAATGATTACTATCGATCAGCTCACAGATGCGGTTCCAAGGCCAATATGCTCCCAGTGTGATCAAAAACTCTATTGGTACATCAATCAATGTGTTTTCTTAGCACCCCAGCATTCACTGCTGTCAAGTGACCAGTATGCTTTTGAATATTATCGGGCTCACATATTGTACAGTCCTTCTCTCGTTGTCGATTTAGTTCAATAAAAGACTGTTAATGATAAATATTTCTTCTTCTGAATGTATATGTCCAAGGTGTCCAATTCCAAGGGGCTGAATGCTTTTTACATACACTCCATGTGTTACATGACATATGATTTAAAAGGTCTCCCAAACATGGAAGACCAAAGATGGATTCATTCCTGAAACCATCAATCGCATAACTAGGTTAACAGCTCATTTCCCACAGATTGAGGATCAGGTGAAGAAAGTCTAAACTGACTAAACTAAACTAAACTAAACTGCATATTTTTAAAGAGAGGTGTAACAGCAGCGATCTGAAGATCAACCTCCTGGTGTGTCAGTACAATGTTACATCACAGTTGGGTGCGGTCAAGGCATCAAGAGCACAGTTGGGACCACACCCAAACATTCAACTGTAGAGGTCAGTGAAACACTGTCGACAGTCGGATGCTGGGGAGCTCACTTTGATAGTTGACATTAGATTGATTGCAGTTTAAAGGTGCTGCTGTGGAATCTTTTGTGGACAAGCACAAAAACGCAAATACATGCACAATACGAAGTCTAAACCGACGGTGATGTCACCCATTGGTTTGTGGACTACTGTTTTGAAGCCTCGAGTTTGGCGTTACAGCCATTGCCATCAGCAGTGACTATATTTGGACGAGAAGGTGGAGCTGGGGCGGAGATCCTGATTGGATTGACTGAAAGGGCCACAAGGCGGTTACAACTTGCCAATGCCAACTTAGCCACTTAACCTTAAAATATACCCTGTTTTATTGTCTATTTTGCTGTGAATGGATCCAGGATTTAAGAAGTGAAGCGGTATTGAAGATTACTTGAGACAAGTGATTGAGACCATAAACTCATTAGGAAAATGTTTACTGAGGTAAAAAAACCTCTTTTTGAAAACTAGTGTAGTTGCCCTCTGTTGGCCATTAGACAAAATGAAGTTTTAATACACTTCTGCAGGGGCTTCACTTTTCAGAACCAGAAGCTCCAACAGTAGTTCTCACAGCCAATGCACAGAACATGTTCCTACTGATTCCCCGCCACTGACAGTTGGTGGCAGCCATGAGCAAAGAACTGGAGCAAGATGTCAACGGAGGCAGAGAACAGGAGGTCGGCTCGCTAGCAAACATAGATGTAATCAGGCGCAGTTTCAAATATTTGAAAAATCAGCATTGCAGTTGTGACCAGCAAAGGGTGAAAAACTCTGAATGTAAACTCCACAGGGTACCTTTAACTATGACCACGCCCTTAATGAAGCATCACTACTTACAAAAGAATCTCATAATATCCATCGATCAGCAACGTCTGCAGCTTTGGCCGTTTCCTCCTCATGTCCAAGATCTAGGGATTAAAAGAAGGCTTTTGATAAATCATATTGGAATACAACTTCCACAAGGTGGTGATCTGAACAACTGGATTTTAATTTAAATCACAAGGAAACCTACATACCCCTAAGATAAAGAAATACACGTTTGCCAGTGTTGTCAGTAGCTGGCCTGTAATATGCAGGTAACCCATCATGGTATGTTCAATGCTAAACGGATTCTGTGGGGCAGAGAAGAAACATCAGCACGGGTAGATCTGAGATGGCAACACGGATCAATCAAACAGTTTGTAGCCGCCAGCTCACCCTTCCATCCCTCCTATTGTATGCTACAAGAGTGAAGATGACCAGGTACAGGAGGTAGACCAGGAAGTTGAGACAAAACATTCGTCTTCCAAACGTCTTCCACTTGGACTCCAGCAGCCGGCACAGAGGCTCCGTCTGGAGCATGTCGTGGCGGTTCTGAGGGGAGACAGCAGATGTTTGAGCACGGAATAACATCAGCATGACTGGGCTCCTAATGCTGGGACTCACAGGAATGTCACTGCCGTAGACCAGTATGTTCAGTACTGAGTTGTCCTCGTATGAGTCCACAGACGCGAGGTCGTACAGGGAGCAGGTGACGGGCCCGTAAACCCACTCAGTGAATTTACGGGACAAATGTTTGGTGTGTCTCTCTTGGAACTCCCTTTTCAGGATGTGAGAAAAAAGCTGCAGACAAAGGAAAAAAAATGTCAGAGAGAAAGATCTCAGGTCAAAGTATTGTCTTCGACAGTAGGACTGAAGACCCCAATCCAGACACTCACAGGGCCAAAAACAACACACTACTTTCTGAGTGGTCGGTGAAGCAGAGTGCCCATAGTACATTTTAAACCCTAGGCCCCCCATAACCCTTTCAATCTGTGTCTGTACTGTATATCAACTTCTACTGCTTACCCCGATCTTGCCGGTCTTGGCAGCCATTTTGAGAGGCGTGAGCCCCTTGTTGTTCTCGATGTCTTCCAGCTTCAGCTTGGGGTGCAGCCGGGCAGTGGTCGTGAGGATGCTGTCGTACATGCTGGTGATGAACTCCGTGTTCTCCTTGGAGTTGTCAGCCACCACCACCAGGGCGTGCAGCACCGTGTTGCCCTGAGAGTCCGTCATCTGAGCGTCGGCTCGCTGGTACTCGTTCTCCATGAGGAAGTCGACTATGTCGGGCTGGTTGGTGCAGGCTGCCAGGGACAGAGGCTGCTCACCTAAGGACAACACAGACAGTGAGACTCTGTTAGTCTGCAGCCTTTTTTCTGATTTGCTGATTTTAAATGCATCTGAATGTTTATCTTGTGTCTACTTTGAATGCATCAAAGTGCAAGAATGAACTTTAAAGCAGAGATTTGAGACTGATAACAGTCAAGTTGATCTTCAAAGGTGAAATATAGGATATTTTATGTATCAGCAAACATCTGCTATGTAAAGATATTATTGAGTACAAACATTCAAATCAACAAATAGGCTATGCATTATCAGAGTTTTGATTCATATTTGATCCTTACCTGAGATACATGGGCCTGCTTTTCAGAACAGGACACAAAATAGTGGCTGATTCTTCATCAACGCTCTCGTTTTAGAGTCAAACAGTACACCAAAATATGATCGTGAAAACATTCTAAGTGAAAATGCCATGCAGTAGCAGAACCTTGATTTGTATTTGATCGGCATGCTGCTTTTATCTCCCAAACTTTACTGAGTTTCGCAGTAGAAGGTTGTTCTCACAGTCATCTGCTGAAGGCTGAAAGTTTCTCTGTTTAACATTCAGCCACACAACACAGGAACTGAATGATATTTCACTTTTATTTTGGAGTGGACCTTCCCCCTTTAACCTCAACCACAAATGACTGAAAATGATTTTAAAGTTTAGGGTTGGAAACAGTCAGTCAATTACACAAGTGTGATGGGAAGTAGAAGGCATCCTCTGACCAGCTGTTAAACTTTTGAACCGAATAATAGTTGAATATTCACAGACTCTGGGTATTTCAATGGGGATAAAGGATCAGATGTGTTTCTTTTTATCCAGAGTAAGTGAACTTTTCTGTGTAGAAAATATTTCAGATGAAAATTATTATTCCCAACAGTTTAAAGATGAAGTTTATGTTTTAAACTGTATCTGGAGGGGATCTTTAAAGTGGAAACTTTTCAACCCTAGAGCTGTCAAGTGGTATTATTGTTGGTGTTGCTGACGTAAAGACAACTGTATCGTTTCAGTGTTCCTCAGAGTAACAACTACCAACTGACACTGTACAAAACGTGAGCTTATTCATTCATTTAGTGTATAATTGCAGCTTAGTGTAATGACAGAAATGGTGCCGAGCTGCCTTCATTTTTCTGAGAGATTTGAAAAGTGAAAGTGAAAACAAGGTTGTCAGAGAAGAATCTAACGCAGGTGGTGTCATTATTTTATGGCGATTACATTGTGCAATCAACATTAACTTCGCAAAATGCTGTTAAAGCAAAAATCTTGTTTATTGCCAGTTTAACTAAACATTATCGCGAATGTTGTTAAACTCAAGTTATCTGGATAACTTTGCAAGGTCTAAAGTTGTTCTCAGACTCATTGCATGTTCCAGATTTGTATCTTGGGTTTTAATCTCAAAATGTATGGCGATAACTAATCTCTATTGCATCTGCTTCTGAGAACAGGCCCGAGTGTGAGTAAACCCATTCACACATGCAGTATAACATATCAACAGCTGGTGGTGGTGTTGTCCTGCCTAAAACAGAGCGATGTGCCAATAAAACAGAAAAACCTTTACCCTGCAGCAACATGCATGCTTTGCACCTATATATAAGTGATTAAAATACTGATCCGAGACGCTGGTGTGTCATTGTGCACAAGACACCACCACACCTCTGCTAGCATCCTGTTATAGCCACAATGCTTATCAGTAGATATCAACATCAAATAAAATGTACTAATTTCCTGAACAGACTGATTTAAGTTAATCATTGTCACAAAAAAATCCACCATGGTGCTGTAAAAATAAAGATAACCCTGTGAGTCAGTAATAAAGTGGTAACATGGGACTCATCCTCTCAGTAGATGATCTTTGTGTGAGGGCTCCAGTGGGGCAGCATGGACTCACCAAAGTAGAAGTTGGGTCCATCATGCAGCTGGAAGAAAATCCCGCAGGCTTTGGCGTGAACATCTGCTCCTTTACTGACCAGCAGCTTCACGTAGGAAATACTCCTCCTCTCGATGGCTATGTGGAGAGCTGTCTGGCCTGGAAGGGTCACACATCAGCACATATCAGAAGAGCTGTCACATCTCTTCACATCGCCTGCAAAGAATTTCACATCAGGAAAGTTTACCTTCGTAGTAGTGGTTGGTGTAGGCTGAATTCACAAACTTTTTAATGTCGCCCATCTTCTCTGAAATGTCGATTAGCAGCTCCACCGTCTCGTTCTTGCCGTCTCTGAGGTGCAGCAGGGCCTTCATCAGGGCGGTTTTACCATAGGACTGATCTGCACGTGTAACAACAGTTAACAGCAGTCATATAGCTTGGTGCAGCTGTTGCATTATGGGTGTCACACTCACACAAAGAGTCGGAGAGTTTCTTCATGTTCTGGTGCAGGTACTGATGAAGGCCGGCCAGCTTTTGGACGTCCCCGCTGGCCGCTGCTTCAAACAGCCTGTCGATGTCAAACGTCTTGCTGTCTCTCTTGCTGTCTGTCTCCGTCTCGCCTCGAATCGCTCTTTAAACGGCAAATGTTTCACAGACAACAGGGTTACAAAAAAATTATAAGGGTCAAAAGGTCAAGCAGTCGCATTAATCAACACTGCAGGGCTTGAGAACACACAGCAGCCATGGTATAATGGGTATTACAGAAGGCAGAGAGCACCCTGTCTTCGCATGGGGAGGCTCACTTGTCAAAGTTGAGATTGAATCTGATTTGAGGCTTCGTCTTCTCCATTTCCTCCTGGTAATCAGTGTCCATAGGAGCTTTGGGCGACTCCTGGCCCAAACCCAGGGAAGAAGCCAGTCCGGCTTTCTTCCCAGATTTCTGCCGTAATTTCTCTTCCTCTGTCCTGTCGTCCGACTCCAGAGAGAAGTCAAACCTCTGTGCTTTATCCATCTTCACCTCTCGCTCCAGCGGTCTGCATAGAAACACAGCACATGTGAACATCATTCAGACAACACTGCTAAGGTTTCTTCTCCTGCTAACATTTATTGGCAAATTATTTCTGATTTCATGGTTTATTCTTTAATTTATCATAAAAATCTGACCAGAAAAATGCCACTTTAAAAATAGGTAAAAAAAGAATGAAAATAAAGGTGTTGGCTTGTGTTGGCTTGTAATAAGTCAAAGGTGCGCCAATGGAAAAAGTGTGCTTGTTCGGATTGCTCAAAATAAAAAAAACAAAGTCCCTTTATCTCACTGAAATGTTACTTGTTATTTGATTGTGCCTTTATTAACTGTAATGAGATATTTTGACCAGGAATTACACAATTACTCTATGCAAGATTTTGGGTTTTTACAGTGCATATGCCTCAATTACTCAGGAAATCTTAAAGGAGATCTATCATGCTTTTTCAATTGTATTATATAACTTCTTGTGCATGTAAATGGTCTTGAAAGTCAAAAAGGTCAAAGTCCACACTAATAGAAGCTCCTCACTCCCACAGGAAACACTGCTCCTGAAACGCCTCATCAGTAGTCCCGCCTTAGATTCCATGACTTTGTGACATCACACTACCTCACCATGTCACACATTTGCATAATATATGCCTAGCAGCAAGTTTGGCACAGAGAAGTTGATTTAGCACAGCTGCTTTGTTTTTGTTAGCAGTCAGCCATATGTGAGCTATCCAATCAGAGCACACTGGGTATTCAGGAGGGGGGGCCTTAAAGAGACAGCGGCTAAAAACAGAGCGTGTCAGACAGAGGGGGAATACAGTGCTGCAGCAACGGACAGTATGACAAAACGTATTGAAGCAAGCAGTTATTCTAGTGGTAACCCAAAACAAAATAATGTACCTGAAAGAGAGCATGATATGTCTTCTTTAAGTAGTCCCCCCCCCCTAAATTATTATTTTTTTCTTGTTTCTTGGCTATCATTTTTTCAGTGTGCTAAAATTGAGAATTAGAAAAAGGTAATCAATAATTATGGACTAATATTTAGTGTATTTCACTTATCAATGTGCTGTTACATGTGTGATCTCAAATAAACTGATCTAAAAAACTGCATTTTCCACTTATTTCAAACCTTTGAACACTTATCAGACTCCACTTAATTCTAAACTTAACCGTAATTCAGGATTTCTAGTCAAGTAAATGTAATATGATTTAACTTGTAGTAAGTCATTTTCTCTGCAAATTCAATGTTCTTGTCTTGTATTTTAGTTTTCCTCTTTTGCACCAACGGATCCAGAAAAGCTCATTTGACAGCCAGAGGTATGTGGGGAGGTATTGCTTGCTTTCACGTATTCTCCGCCACATATTTTCTCACAAGCCAGTCTTATTTTGTGCTTGAGTGGAGGAAACTTTACTTTCTGCCGACCAGAGGTTTCAAACAAAGGGGTTATGTGTCATTCATGGGGTATAAATTTGATTAACAGTGTGTGAAAAGAAAGAAAAAAACTTTTCTGCAACATGATCTCCTCCAGCCTCTAAACACACACACAGACACGCGCGCGCGCTTTATTTCCATGGATCACAAGCCAAAAGTGATTGAGGCTCATTACTGTAAACACTGCAGGACAAAGTGTTTAGTGTCGGTGCTTTAACGAGTTTCATTTGGGACTGAAACATGTTTACCACACAGGATCACCTCACTGGCCTTTAAGGGCACACACATATTTTCAGACATGTGATGTTTCAGCCACAGCGACGAACAAAGGAGTGTATTTAGAAGCACACAGCACTCGATGTTGTAGTCGCTGATTTGCAGAATAATCATTTGCAAGTTCAGTAGATTGCAATACTATTATATCATGATCTAAAGGAGGACATCTAAAGGATATGGAACTAATCTTTGGTAGCTTTTTGTTCCCCTTTTCAACCAAGAAATGGGGAATTGGTGACTCATAACTATGTGAGACACCCTGATCATCACAAGATATACATATATTCACAAATCCAGACAGAAACGATGGAAAAACTGCAAAGTATGCATATGTTATTTATAGAAAAGGACATTTTTCATACATGCACCAAAGTGAAACTTTAATGCATTTAAAACAGTTGTTTTGTCGCACCACATCTGAATTTAATTAAAACATTTGTTTTCATTGACAAAAGTGGACGTACGGTAACGCCTTTGTTGTTCAAACGTTTGTGCCGGAGCGTCTTCTTCTACATCCACATATGTCCTGCTGTATTATTCATGGCTATATTGCTCCATGAGCTGTTTTTAGGGGACTACTCCAGTAACATATGTACAGTGAAGATAAACATTAGCACACACACAGTCGGTGTCAGTTGGGAATCTGTTCCCTCTTTCCATTCTTTTCCACATCCTCGTTAAATCTCAAGAAACAAGAAGTGTGCAAGATATATGATAACAAATCACAATTGCATGCCAAGACAATGAACATATGTTTTGTACAAACAGAGGATTTGGCTCGTACTGCTTCAGATGCCTCAAAAGCAATCTATTGATTATTTTTAATCAAGAGAAAAAAGACCTCAATTGACTCACCAGAGAGAAGACCTCCTCTTCCAGATTGTCTCCTTTATTCAAAATTTGATCTTCAAGTCCAAACCAAATACAGCGGAACACAATGGGGTGTCCGGCAGAGAGTTCTTATTGTCCTGATATGTTCACTTGACCTAGAGATTGTGTGATTACCAGGAACAAGCCGGGGGGGAGATAACGTGACACGCCCTGGAGAATATCAGAGCACATTACTAGAGCCCTGAGTGCTTGAAAGGATGCTGTATTGACCATGTGTGTCCAAGTCAAGACAGCAAAAAATACCACAAAGGAATCCTGATGTATGTATTTAACTGAAGACCAGTGTATTATCTGACACAAACACAGATGTGTTTAATGAGCGAGGAGCCAAAGAGACAACAAGTATTCAAAGTAATCCCATCACAAAACCACCACTGGATCTCCCCTCATCTCTGTGATAATAACAAATCAGAAATGTATGAATTGACAAATTAAGGAATGAACTTACCAATCTCACTCAGATTTTTCTGTCACTGGTGAATATGATTTCTTAAGCAAGTCTCCCTTTTTTAGTCCATGACATTGTTGATGTGCTTCCTGTGAGTGCTTCTTCGCAGTTTCGCCTAAGTGTGTGTGACTGCAGCTGTGGTCCTGTGACTGAGTGTGTGGTTACAGTGCTTCTGCCTACCAGTGTAGGCTGTATCTGTGTTCATGAGACATGACGATTTCCTTTCATAAGATCACTTCCTGTTTTCTTTCTCACTTGAACAGGGCATGTAGGTCTTCACAAACTGAGAGGGTGTATGTACTTAAAGTGTCAAAAAGACCAACCAACACTTTATACAGCCCCGTGCTTAATTCCTGATGTTCATCTGCTTTTTTCCATGTGTGCCTTTGTAAGCAAAGAAAGTGGTGTCCATTCAAAACTGTAATAAGTGCACCAGAATATTAACCTGCCTGGTGATTTAGTCAAGAAGGGAGATAAGATAATATTCAAATTAATATAAAAAAAATATTCAAGATTTGAGACAAAAAATAATCTCTGACACTGCTTTATTTGTACCATAATCACATCACAACAGGTGAGAATTACTGGTTAAAGGGGAACAAAACTTAATTTAATTCTATTAATTTCAACAAAATTCTGCTCTATTATAATAAATTTGAATTGACAATTCTTACAGGAAAGCCAACACTGGTGCAGTATTGCCGCTAGAAACATCCGATGTGAAATGCTTAGGTCTGTTAATATCAACATTGAATTCAGACCAAATCAAATGTTGGTTATGTCTATTTTATTTTTACTTTGATTGCCTTGGTAGTTAGTTTCCAATCGTGACAAAACGCAGCAGCAGAGTCAAGACAGATTCGATAAATCGTCGATAAATATAAATTTAACATTAAAAACTGAAAAAAATCAAAAACATTTATGCCATATGTGAATAGCTGAAATTCACAATTGAAGATTTGAGACAAAAGAAGGCAAAGAAAGTGCAGTAATCCTCAATCTCACTTAACTATTAGACTTTGATAGAAAACAAACAATCATTTCACTTGAAGTTGAGGCCATCCGTCCTCATATGGGGACAGTGAAAACATGAAATTTAAAGAAAAGCTAACCACATCTCGTTTGGATCTAAGGACCTGCAGAGATGGCGAATGAGCACGTATCGACTACACCCATCCTTAAATAAATGTGCTAGCCTGGGGCCTGTATCATAAAGATTAAAGATTAAACCCTACGATTAGTGTATTTCCCCACTATCTTTGGGGTATCTCTGGTTTGTGGTCTGATAGTCCTGGTTCAATTTAAAATAAGGCAGATCACCATGGTAACCTGTGCTGCACGGCTAACCTGCTCCAGAACAGCTTAACTTCAGACGATCAGATCAAAACCGTTACACCATGAGTTCATTAATCAATTAATCATTCTTACAGAATCTGGATATGGACAAGCTTTGGTTCAAGGCGCCATGTGTTCAAGACTTTTAGATATACAATGGGGATATTAAAAGGGTAAATGATAACGAATGGTGATTATAGATGCTTATAAACTGCCCTGCGCTTTTTATTCTAGCCTGCTTGTTTGACTGTACTGTATATAATGTAGGTTGTAAGTAACTATAAAACTATTTCCCTACAGGTATAATTTTTCCATTTTATATCTCGTATCATATACTCATCTCATGGTCTCATGATGCTGCGTGTGACTGGCTTGTAAAAATGTTGACTCTCCACACGAACACACTCGTATCTGAACAGGAAAACCCAGAAATATCAGCGGCAACTTCATGATGATGGTTATCCTTTTTGTGATACAGGCCCAAGTACAACGAGAAATATATCAGATATAAAATGCCAACACTCACACTATGGTTTCCAACTATCTATGGAATTGACTGTATTGACTGTGACTGTAGAAGTGAAATATAGATGACAGAGTTGAGATGGAAACAATCAAACTTAGAGGGAACCTTGCATACATGTGGTGTTTTACAGCGAATGTGTTTTTTTCACCGTAGTGGAGAAATAAGCTCCTCAAGAGTAGATTTTTTCTGATGAATGATGGATGTCATTGCAAAATTGTACCTCTAAGAAAAAAACTTGCACCCCGAAGCCTGACTTTACGTTTTTACACTGCTGAAATGTTTCTTATTTGTGTCATTGCGCTGTCTGAAAAGAAGAAAAGAAAACACTAATTAACAACAAGATAAAGCCAGAAACGGCCGGTATATTTCTTCAATCACAGTGAAATTACATTTGTCAAAGGGGGGTTCGTAGCTGCACTCAACAGATAGTTTGATCTGTTGATCAGTTTTTGGATCTTTTGGTCTTTCGAAATTTCAAAACACAAGGCTTTTCATCCATGTCCTGGAAAACACACCTTTAAGTTCCATTGGGCAAAGTCATGTTGCAGAATTTCAGTTTGTCTGATTGTTTCTGTAAGAAATACCTTTTGATGAGGTACTAAAAAAATTGTGCAAAATTCTCAATCAATCGTGTAAACAGACAGATATTCCACTGTGGATTACGACTCTTGCTCTGTGCCGGTCACACAGCACCATGGCCACGCCGACAGCAGAGTCAGCGTTTTGTCCGTAGACCACCGGCTGAGGAAACGCCCTTTCAACTTCCTGCCTCAGCACCTCATTGCGGGCGATGGCGCTCCCGCTGCCCACTATCCTGGTGACCCCTGCCTCCTGCAGACGCTCAGCAGGCATCATGGAGGTGATGTTGTCCAGGACTCCGCGGCACAGCGCCCTGGTCAGATGACCCAGGGACAGATTGGTAGTGGAGATGTTGGTCACCTGACCCAGGCAGAGAGGGTTGTGTCTCTCTCCCAGGATGGTCGGGCTCACCGTGAGGTCGCTGGTTTCCTGATTCAGGGCAGAATTAATCAGCCTCTCATATAGGACTGAATCACTCAGCTCTGCACCTGTGAGGGAAGAGGAGAAGCAATTAAATGGTGGGACGCCTGCAAGCTAGTTTGAGCACTCAACTCAAGCTGCCCTGCTACAGACATACAGTATGTGACACGGCTCACTATCCACAATCATCTACCGAGCATCTATCGAGCATCTATTTAAGCTGCAAAAATGTCCCAACTTTACCTCTGCCTGTTAATGCCACTACTGCCCTGTGTCAGTATTGCTGCCTGTTCTTTCAGCCACCCCACCATCCCAGCATCCATCTGCAGGATCCAGCCCAGAGGTTTGAGATTTTTGCTCATGAGGTTGAAGCCTAGACGCCCAAAAATGTGTTCTTCTGCAGTATTTAACATTTCAAATATAAGTTGTCTGACTGAAGTGTACTGAGACACAGAGCTGCTTTGAGCCAAATGATAACATCAGCATGGTCACAACAACAATGTTACCATGCTGTTCTTTAACAAGTATTATGTTAACCATCTTAGTTTGGCATGTTAGCATGCTAAAATGTGCTAATTATAGTACAGCTGAGGCTGATGGCTGGTATAAGTGTAAAGTTCGACCGGCTGGGCGCAAGAGTCAGATAATTGCCAAAGGTCATTAGGATTTATCCTCAGGAGATCATGAATGAATCTTATATCATGGGCTCCTTTCATTTTTTTTATTTTCTCCTTTCTTCTCCATCCTGCTGCCTGTGACACAGAAATAAATTTGGGCACGTCATATTGAAGGATGTGTCAATTCCTAAACTGGTCCTTGGGGAGAGACGAAAGAGGAGAGAGGATGCACAGGTACAGCACCTGTGACCGGAAGTGACATGTCACACAGCTGGAATTTAAAGACCATGGTGGGGTCAGGACTACAAATATGACTCTTTGAATGTACTGTTTGTGTAGCTCCTCGTAAGGTGCTGTTCATTCCCCACTGACATTTCAATAATATTCAATAATTCATTTAAATATATGTAGTATATTGTGTTGAAATCTGTTCTGGTCTGCTAATCTGACAGAGATAAAAAAAAATAATAATAATACAGCAGTAGGCTTCAACAAAACGATGAGCAGATGATGCAACTTTGCCACACAGACATTGCTGTAAAATACAGGCTCCGAAGCACAGATGTCTCATATTGTTAAATGCATTTGTCTCAAACTCTCTCCTGGTGTCTCCTCCTTGCCTTCTCAGCTTTCATCTCTTATGTGGGAGGAGGAGAGGAGAGCAATTGAGGACGTACTAACTGAGAAATGGGAAAGGCAATCCATCCACAAGTAGTTGTGGTATTTAAGTCAGGACCAAAGTGGTGGAGCAACCAGCCAACAAACCTGACACTCACCCATGAACCAAGCTACAAGGGTACCTAAAAATCCATACCAAGCTCTCTCATCCAGGAAGTGAGCATCTCCACAAAAGTAGCCATTACATTCCCTCCATTAAGTGAAGCCGCCACTGCCAAGTACGATTCTTCAAAGTACGGGAAGTAGGAGACGGGTGAGGCCAGCTGAGGAGAATCTGCCGGTTTGAAGTCAGCTGGCATGGCGAAGGTCAACTGGGCTGAGGTGCTTATGTTAAGAACTGTGAAAGTGGGAGACAGATACAAGCCGTCATCCAAGGCTAATCAGCTTACAGCACCAAACATGACATGCAAGAGACACTGATGGCAGGATTACAGTTAATGCATCTTCTGGGCTCTTGTCATTTTCCCGCTTTGCTATTGTTCTCTTAACCGTTCTTTTTGCTCTGGTTAATGGCACCAAAAGGCAGGGGAGGTGAAGCAACTTTGGAAAACTGAAGCATTATCAGTAGTACAGTAGTAGAAGAAATCTAATGGTTTCGGCATGTGATGATACTGAGGTAATGGATACATGAATCTAAAGTGCATGGAGAGTCAGAGAGTAATGCACCCACTGCATTAAGTGTGACCCTGACATCAGAGAGATGACTGGACTTCCTGTTTCACCTGCATCCGTCCGTGCACTCATGCAGGAGTAGACAGAGCACTGTAAGTCTCCCAGGGCTGCCCCTACTGGCGTACCAGCAGGGATACCATGCCAGTCAGAACACGTCTGTCCCGCCAAGCCACCAGACGGCACACACTGAGGAAGCAGGCGCAAAGGGAAGCCGGCACCCTTCAGACTGGAGCATGCACACACAGAGTGGCTTGTTATGTAGGTTACACATACCATCTCTAACACGTTACAAAGTTACAAAGAGTTTAGTCATTGCAGGTCACACCAAACATGCACAAGCTATACGCCATTTACATGCATTTAATACTTGCTGTCACAGATCAATTAAATGTTCTGACGTGTTTAATGTGGTGTTATTAAAACAAAGTTCTGCACTTGGCATACATGTCTATGTTCCACTGGTTGGAGGAGGTGTCGAAGAAGCCCCAGCTGGCTGCATTCTGAGGCGTCATCACACACCCGTCCATACCACACAGCATGGACACCACGTAGTCCTGGATGGTGCCCGCGACTGTGAACTCCTCCAGGAACTCGGGCCTGAAGCGAAAGCACACATCTTAAGTTGGGGTTCACTTTCGTGTCACGAAACCGAGTGGCGTAGGTGGGCTTTTTAAAAAGCATGTGCTGACCTGCATCTCATGTACCAGAAGATGGTTGCACAGCCAAACCCCGTGGCCACGCTGAGATGCGAGTCTGGCTTCGGTAGAGACAACAGGAAGTCACTGCTGCAGCGCCCATCCTGCCAGGTGATCAGCGGACTGGTGTCTCTGGCTGTGAAGAAGTCCTTGTTGGGCCAATCACAACCTGAGAGGAGCAAGCGACATGGGGAATTATAGCAAACTTCATCTTCAGCTTTTGACTTAATGGTTTTGGTGTTTATATATAAAAACACCCTAGTAGCACAAATGTTCTATCATTTAGACCTCTTTTCACATCATGTTATAGATGCAACCAGCAGAGGGCAACAGGGTTTTGAAAGCGGTTCAATGGACAAACACAGTATCTGTTTAATAAGGAGTTAGTAGGAGAAAATTTCATTGTACACCTAACTTTCAAGCACCTCAATATGCTTCTAAAAAAGCATCTCAAAGGTCATCAACAGTATTACAGACTGGATTATCCATGTAATTCAGCAGTCTGAAACACACTGCTCTCTTCTTGAAAGACTTATTCCAAATCCCCATGGCTATTACTGGTGAATGTTTTTCTAAAGCCTGTGGCCTGGTTAAACATTATGGGACCTTGCGTCCACATCAAAATGTTAAGTCATTTAAAGACTGCACTTTAAACAGAAAAGTGACTATTCAGTATAATAACAGAATCATTCTTCTCACCTTTATCTAAAAGAATCCCAGCTATTACATTAAAGGATTCATGATAATAAAGAAAGCACATTAAGAAGGAAACCAGGGGTCACACTGTGCATACACATTCTTCCCTGATGTGTAATCCAATCCATCATCACTTATCATGCAAGATCACATTAGGCCCTGTCTTACAGTATGTAGACACGCTGGAAACTCTGTTATTGCTGTCTGTCCGTGGCACACATCATCTGCTGACAAGAGCAGATCAATAAGAGTCACTCTGTTGAGACAGATCAACTTTCACTGAGGATCTGTGATGACATTCTGAACAACGGGGTTGCTTCATTTTCTGATGAACAACGCCATTATCTAATTCGATAATATCATAACACACAATAAAATATGTTTGACAGGCAACAGTGCATCAGGGATCTCATATGAAGACCTCTGACTAGTGTCCTGTACTCCTCCCAAATATGAACACCTATTCAAGTGTCTTTTTTTTCCCCTTCTATTTTACTTGCACAGATTCTGGTGTTTTGCAAGTCCATCAGTCCTCTCATTTGTTTTACACTTAGAAGCCAATAAATGAACAGATCCCGTTTATCTGCTGCTTGGGTCACACTTGTATCACAGCCGTTGTTGCCCAATTGACCACACACATGTTGTGAAATGCACGCACTGTATGTGGGGTAGGTAGGCAGGTGGTGGTAGTCGTCTTACCGCCTTTCCCTTTCCAGAACACAACCCCGTGCATCTGTCCTGACAGCCCGATGCTGCTCACATGCTGCAGTTTGTCTCTGGGCAGCAGGCCGATGCACCGGTTCAGAGTGTCTACGATCCGGCCAGTGTGCTGCTCCTTAGCCTGTGTGGTATGGTGGAAACACAGCCGGGTCACACACGGGACAAAACACACACAGCAGTGTTGGTACCACTGCTGGAGAAAGTCGTGCGGCACGTGGAGGCACTCACCTTTATCCCAGCACCGTCGATTATATCTGACGTAGTTGGCAAAGCTTGACTGTCAGCGACCGCTCTGGAGCCGGTTTCTATTAAAACGGCTTTTACAGAAGTGGTGCCCACGTCTATACCCAAGATGTAGGTAGACATTATTCCTAGTTGGACTGTGTACTCTGACACTCAGCTGTACGGTGTCATGATGACAATGCCCAAACTGATGTGTTCAAGTCCAGGTAGGGAATTGAAAACTCCAAGTTTACTTGAACATATCCTATACTCCCAACTGACCAGCTCCATTTTCTGTAACTGTGAATAATAATAATAATAATAATAATAATAATAATAATAATAATAATAATAATAATACAGATCAAAGCACTACGAACGAAATCAACATTTGTATTGTTTGTGCCATTTGCTGGATAACTTTAATGAGGTTGTTGTTACGCTTCTTCTGAACAACAGGTAGAATTTGTTTCTAATTTCTAATAATTTATCGTATTTCATTCTCACTAAGTACATTTTGACATGCCAAATACTGGTGTAACTATCAATATAAATAGGCTAAATCCTTCATTCCTCCATTCAGGTGGACCAGTGTTTTTTTTTTATATTTTCTATATGCATCTTCATATTTCAGTTTATTCTTTAGCATGTATAAGCCACTTTAATGGATTTAAAGAATTGCAAACATAATTACGGAAATCCGGCCAGGGATGGTAAAACAAAGCAATTGTAGTAGTGAGTGTAGTTACAATTGTCTTGATGACGTTTTTGTTGTAAAGATGGAAAATGCATTTTCCTTTGATTTACACAATGTCAGGTTTTGCTTTCTGGGGTGCAGTTATTCATATTTTGTTGTTTGTGCTAGACGTTAGAAAAGAACGGATTTACCTGAATGTACACAATGTGTTATATCGGTTCATCTAGAATTTTTTTGTTATGAAACTAGAAATTCCTGCTTTTAAATGTTCTACGAACGCACCATATTATCGCCTCCTATTCCTGTTCCCACAATGCACTGCGAAGGAGCATGGGCGATTCTTGCTTAGGAGTGTAATCCAAACGAAGATGAATGTGCTGTTTCCGTTCTATATGAGCTGACATTCCTTCAAAAAACCAATCTAATGCTCAAATCTGTGAAGTTAATCTTACAGATTATGTTTGTGTAATATCGCTGTAAGGAGCCGACGAGTCTCTGCGTTTATTTCCGGTGAGAATCTGTCATCCGTTAGCGTCAACGAGCACCTTGGGGGGCTAGCTAGTAATGCTAGCCTGTTAGCTTCATTGATGATGAGAATGCTAAAATAAAACGGTTAATTAATCGTCAAGCTTTTGAAATTCGTGTAGTATTGCAGTTAGTTCAACAATAATGCTTTACTGATTAGAGTTTTGTCAGTCTCTCGTTGCGTTTTTGATGATTTATGTTGCTACTTTTGCCACCAGAGCGAGGCTTTAAATGCAGAAGCTAACTTGCTTTGATTTAATGCTGTCAGCAGCTAAGCTAGCATCGAACAACACTGACAGCTTTTCCTGAGACTTCAGTCGGTTTTGTCGTTTTCTTTTCTCGTACTGGTCAATCTATTGAAATGTCTAATGAATGTACCATGTTGACCCATGAGCAAATGAGCTTGCCTAGTAATGGTCATGCTTCCTAGTAGTTGAATAAGCGGCCCCTGTTAGTGATATAATATGCCATTGTATTATTATTAATACCTAAATAAGTATGTGCAAATAGCCAATTTCATATAGTTTGTCGAGGTTGTGCGGACTTTAATGACATTATTTATTGTTGTGTAGTTCATTTTGTAACAACCCATTGCAATTTATGTAACATTTTGTTTTTTGTTTTTGTACATAAAATCTAAAACTGCAAGGTAGCCTGTTTCCATTGCTGTGAAATACATGTGAACTAAACTCATGAATTGTAATCATGTCTGAATCTCTCCTCAAAGACAGCAGCACCTACCTGTGACAGCTGACCAGAGCCAAGATGGCTGGAGTCATAGCCAAGCGCGAGGGGCCACAGTTCATCAGTGAAGTGGCTGTGAGGGGCAACGCCGCTGTGCTGGACTACTGCCGCACCTCTGTATCCGCCCTGTCCGGAGCGACAGCTGGCATCCTGGGGCTGACTGGACTGTATGGCTTTATTTTTTACTTCCTCTCTGCGTTTCTCCTCTCCCTGTTGCTCATTCTCAAAGCCGGACGGCGGTGGAACAAATTCTTTAAATCACGGCGGCTGCTCTTCACCGGAGGCCTTGTCGGAGGTCTTTTCACTTACGTCCTTTTCTGGACTTTCCTCTACGGGATGGTGCATGTGTACTAAAGTGATCTTCAACAAATAACCCTGAATTAATCCTATCTAATGCAATGTAAACCAATAATATTGTCTGTCCTGCTGTTTGTAGATAAGCCATTAGTAAAGACTTTTTTCTGTTATCAGCTGTTGATTTTACAGAGGATGTTTTAACAATAATGTGCAGAAATGTCCTCTTATCCTTCTGCTCCACACTTAGCAGTGACTATGAACTTGTCTAACCTCTAACCCCTGCTCTGTGCTTGATATTATGCCTACCAGGACAACGGTAGTATTGATAATGTAGGCTGTAGTGTCACATAGATCAAAAGAGATTACATACACACAAGAAGAACTTTGTATTACACTTCATGTACAATACTGTGGTTAAATTATAACAGATCTAAGTACTGATTGAAATAAATACCTCTGTACAATTTGTTTGTTTACATTATTAATTAGTTTGTCAGACATGAAATCCATATGACAAGTACATCCAGCAATCAACAGCGTTCAATAAATAGAAACACGGAGAACAAATAGGAGGGACGGAGGAGTCCATGCACCGTACTTTAACAACATCATCAGAGAGCTTGTCCATTCACAGAAAACTCACAGTAGCACATCACGACTGCATTCCGCAGCTGCACAAATACATTCTGTTGTTAGTCAGGTTGTGTCGGAGCTATCGCTTTGCCAATATAAATGTCACAACCAACTCGACATATAGCAGGCTCAGGCGCCTGTCACAACACAGACACAACTGAAATACCCACAATTAAGACCTTTCACACATTTTCCTACATATTGCCTCCAAATATTTTTTTTTTTTTTCAAACATTTTTTTTTACATTTTCTCATTTTACATTGATTCCATGCAAACAAGATAATATCTCTCATGACTCAGCATTGAATTTAGAAGTGATGGGGGGGATAAGAATGAAATTATCTTACAATATTTTGTATTCGTATTGTATAAGAAGGGCTACAATTTCCATTTTTGCTGCAATTTTCACAATTTAGTCCATGATGAGTAAAGTCATCATGTTTAACACTTGCTTTGTCTCTTTTGTGATTCCCACACACTTTTCACCTATACATCAACCTCTTTTAAAGGGGCTCTGTGGAACTTCTGTGTTGTGCTGTAAGCCAGTCATTAGTTTATGCTAACAGACTCCATTTCTGAACTCACGTTAGTTAGATGACCGGCAATGTGCACAAAGTAAAATTCTGTCTGTTGCTTAAAATCCGACCCCGTGTCCTTCACAAAGAAATCCACAGTCCAGCATCATTAAACAGCTTCAACAAATCATTAGCAGGCTTGTATAGGCATCTGAGAGAGACAGGGAAGGTCTCATTTTTCACATTATGTTCCAATCTGCTCACTTATGGTCTATAAAAACGGGATTAATAAATGTAAATCACTATAAATTGTTACATAAAGCCCATTTAATTCAAATAAATGCAGTGGTGAGAAGTGTGCGTCGAAATGGGTTCATTTCTTTGGAATTCTAATTAAGTCAAGAAAATAGCAAAAATAAGAATTAAGGCCAATCATATATTGCTCAACTCAAAATGATGCTTAATTAGTCTGATCAACAGCCAAAAAAGCTAATTGATTATATGACATGAACAAAGACGATTAATTCTATGCGTTTGTAAAGCAGTAAGTCTTAAACTAATAATTTTCCATCATTTTGCAAATTGTATCAGCATTGTCACAGTGCTTTTGCGTATCATTATTTATGGACCTGTTGTAATTTCCCACATCCCACATTTGGATCCCAACCCAGCCACTGAAAACCATCTTTCTGCGTATTTACAAATCAGCGTCCTGGCTCACGCGCACAGTGCAGAACATTAACAATTCTCTGGACCGACGTATGTTCAGTCAGGGCAAGCATCACTCAGTCTAGTGGCATGCCAGCAGTCGTGCCAGTAGGTGAGAAGTGAACATCAGTCCGCCTTTTGTTTCCACCTCGCATCATAACCGAGACCACGAGGGTGATTCGTTTTGCTCTGCTTGCAAACTTAATTGTGTGAAGAGAAAGTGATGTGATGCCTCGGCTCTGCACCTTGGTTAGAGAGAATGGCAGAGTATCGCTGTCCTGTGTTGCGTGGTATGGTGGGACCCCGACTGTCCACAGGCTGCTGGCTCTCAACAGTGGCTTCATTTTCCTCTGGCTTTTTGGAGTTGGTGGCCTCTTTCCCTGCTGCTGCCTTCCTGGATCTCCTTTCCTTGTGTCCTGCCTTTCCGTCTTTTGGTTTGGTCCGGTCTTTCCTGTTACATAAAGTGAGGGAGAAGCGTGCCAATGAATGTAATGATCAACGTATGGGAAATGATTTAAAAGGACCCATCGTGACAATTTGTTGGTCATACTTGAAGTTGATGATTTCAAACTTCTTCTCTCGGTAGTAGGAGCTCGTGTTCATCATGTACAGCAGGATCATATCGCATACAAAGGCTCCCTTAAAGAAAGAAAATATGAATATGAATATGGGTGCTCACGAGCTGCAGAGAATGATTATTTGTGCCACTAGTGATCATCTGTCACCCTCTAGTGGCACTTGAATATGACATTATTTAAGCTTAAAGGATAAATCCAACCTCAAGACGATGGAAAGACGGGTGTCCTTTTGTAGTCCACAAAACATTTCTGGAGCTTCACAGCTAAACAGCATTGCAGCATTCGGCCAAACAACTGAAATAGATGGGGGCAACTGATAGAAAATAGAAAATGGCTCCATAATCTAATAATAATCCAAAGTCTTCTGAAAGTTCTGAGAACCAAAAATTGATTAAAAAGATTAGAAATAAGTTATTTACAACCTTTATTAAGATGAAATCTCCTCTGTAGCGGCAAAGCTATAAGCGTTAGCACACATCCTGTCTGAAGTTGGTGCATAAGCTTGGATTTAGATCTCTAGGCTTCTGCGGTCATAGATCACGCCGGACGAGCCGTTTGAAGAAAAAGTTTTTTTTCTTTTTACATCTTAAAACAAGTCCCCGTCTACTTCCGTTGTTTGGGAGAATGCTTCAACGCTGTTCTGCTGTGAAGCTCCAGAAATGTTTTGTGGACTACGAGATTTCACCCGTCTTTTCATTGACATGGGGTCAAGAAGGTAATGACTGATTTCTCATTTTTTGGGTGAACTCATCCTTTAGGACATCTCAGTAATAACGCCAATTACCCACTGACAGTCAACATAATATTTTAGTAAATTACTCACTATTCCCCATAGAGCAATGCCCGAACCAATGGCAATTATTGTTGGGACAATATTGAATTTTCCAGCCTGCAAAACAATATCAGGAATTTAGGCAAGTTTGTTACTGGAATCATGTATTTCTCTAAGGAATAAAAGACTGCTCATCTCCCTGTAGTACCTGGCCATTGATCATTATATCGAAGCGAATCCCATACACTTTATATAAAGTGCGATAGGTTTCACCGTTTTGATCCTTGTAATACCTGGTGTATCTGTAGGAGAAAGAAAATCAGTTTGTGTAAGATGTAAAAGACAAGAATAAAACATGTTGGACATGAAGAACAGAGTGGATTGACAGATTGATTTCTCCTTCAATGCCTGACGGGACATACCTGAAATTGTATCCCGATGTGGCCGAGTTGTTCTGGTTCATGTCCAAACGGGTAAAGCTGTACTGTGGATTACACTCTGAAGCGTCCTTATCCAGGTCACAGTTCCACTCAATGAGGACACCGACAGACCCGCCCTGACGGACAGAAACAGACACTTGCTAAAGCTAAAAGCACAGTATGTAACTTCTGCCCCCAGAGGTCTCGCAACCAACACAAAAAATGTACATGTAAGTAGCGTGGGATCATGGGAGTTGTTGTCTTCACTGTTGAACAACCACCACTGCTGATGAAGATATCTACATGACTCAGGTAGAAATGTTGACAGACAAGGTAATGTATAATGTTTAATGTTCAAAGTATCATCCCGATTGCATAGCTGTGTTCCAGCTAGGAGCTAGGGAGCTATAAACAAATGTAGGCATATTTGGACAACCCATCTTAAATTTCATTAGAGTGATAACCTGAACGATCTCAACGCCGCACACCTGTTCGTTTGCACCTCCAACAACACGGCGGATTGGTTCCTGTGCCCAATTACCTGTATGTGTGTGTGAAACACCAGCGTCCTTCAGCTGAAGCTGCTAAAAATAATTCAGTCGTCATTCATTTTATGAATTTACACCTGTACTTTTCGTGGTGTGATGTTTCAAACGTCCTCACAGACAAAAGGTATATGATAAAGGTGTAAATTGTCACACCCTAACAAATAGAGAGACTCACAGGAGTGGGAGAGCCGCCTGTAATCAATTAACCATCTCCATGAAAACTGAGCAAATCTACTTCTACTGATGAAGGCCACACAATGTGCCTGAAAGCTCTGGAAAAACTAAGCAAGTGGACCTTGTGATATAAATTATTTTAGGATTTATACACAACTGCTGTGTGATTTTTCCTGTTCCTGTGTAGGAGACAGTCTTCTCTCTCCATCCATCTAGCAGGCATTCCCATCACAGGATGGATTCCTCACTAATTAAATACATAATGCAAACTAAGAGTGGCTCCATATGCGGTAATTATATTCCTTTTGTATTATGAATGAATTCTGCAAAAGTCCATTTTGGATGATGATCTCTCTCTCTCTCTCTGCCATAGTATAACATGGCACTCCTCTCACACTCTGCATTGTTTTTGTTTGGATCAATTACGGATTTTATTTCCCAAAACCACAGAAAGACGGAAACGAAATTAACTCTGCAGAGCAAGAAGACCGTCCCCTCATAAAGCCAATCAAATTAACTGGTGAGGAATATAAATAGGGTTAGGGTCCATAGCCCCTGGATTGAGGTTACATCTGGGGTGCCACAAGGGGGGGGTAGTATCCCCATATGTCTTCCTCCTCTATATAGCCACCAGAGAGCCTATGTTTGAGGACACACTTGATGTGGGATATGCAGATGACATTGGGCTGTCAAGAGCAATCCCCATATCCAACAGCACATCTGACCAATCAATGCACCTGGAGGCACAAAGGCTGGATGAATGGACAGCAAAGAATAAAATGTTGCTCAACGGGAAGAAGTCGGTTGAGTTACGAATATGTTTTGCGCGTGACCCACCACAACCTCCCCCACTGATGCTGGGAGGACAGGAGGTACCTGTTGTGGACACAACAAAATATCTGGGATACCATCTTGACCAAAATTTATCTGGTGACACACACATTAAGAAGGCAATAGCAACTGCCTCCAAGCGGCTGCACTACCTCACTGTCATGGCGAGGCACGGTTTATCTGCAGAGG
>OMLP01019401.1:7823-17847 GCA_900302685.1 Spondyliosoma cantharus
AACACACCTGACTGTTTGTGCTTTATCATCAGGAATTAACACTCAGACGTGCACACGTACACACGCACACAGGCAGACACACACACACACACACACACACACACACACACACACACACACACACACACTCCCAACATATGCAGTATTCTTTGAAAACATTAGCATTTAGCAAGGGAAGACAGTTTGTTCTCACCCAATTTTTGTTTTCAGCATTTCCTCACACACATTCTCTCACCTGTGAAAATTATTCATTAATGATTTATTGAGACTCACACAAGGCGCCCATGCTTGAGAAGCTGAATTAAGCTCTGCATTTCCAACACAGCATTAAGTACAGATAAACACACACACACACACACACACACGTATACACACATATATATATTTTATATTTATATATTGTTGCCATGAGGATCTGCATTAGGGCGTTTTAGTGCTCCGGATGACCTTGCTTTGTTGCTTGATGGTATAAATAAAACACCACAGAGGAAGAAAATGTGTTGTTTCTGTGGGCTGATCATGCTCCTGGTAAAAAATGATGATTCAAAATGCATATCAGCTTGCTGAAAGTCCTCATGTCACTCTGGTAATATAGACATATTGCTTTCATCTGTCTCTCTTTCTTACTCTCCCCCTTCTCTGTCTCCCCCTCTCTTCTTCCCCTCTGTCTCCCCCATCTCCATTTTTGCTGATTGCTTTGCGCCATTAATATTTCATGTGTAATGTGGCTCTTTTGGATAGTGTGAGCATGTGTATGTGCCCCCGTCAGCCTGCGTGCACACACACACACACACACACACACACACACACACACACACACACACACGCCTGCCTGCATATGTGCCCGCGTGCACGCCTGTGTTTGTGTGTCCGTGCCGCAGTATCAAATTCTGCTCTCACAGCTGTCGGCTAGTCTCAGCTTGGTTGTGATCTGTCTGTCTACCTCTCAACCTTCAACCTCTCCTTCTGTTTCACTCTCTTTCTTCCTTTCTCCCGAGTTTTTCATCTACGTACCTCTGCTCTGCGTCCCTCTGTTGGCTCCGGCTTTATCTTTTCTTCTTCACCGCTTGCCTGTTTTTTTTTTTCTTCTTCAGCGGCGTCTTCCTGCCCCTCTCCCCCGATGCCCTCACCATCTCTCCCTCTGAGCTATTCCGCCCCCCCTTCTTCTCTTTCACATTCAATCTCTCGCTTCACTCTGGCTGGTTTTCACCTCTCAGCCTTCTCTTTCCTACATCGCTTCCTTGATTTTTTTTTTGATTTTGGCTTTGACTTGAGAAATATAGGAGAAGAGAAGAAAGTGTGGTGAAACATGACGCAGAAGTTAAAAAAATGCAAAAAAAAAAAAACTGGTTATCATACTATTTTTCTTTCTTGCCGTTGGACTGCGAAGATGGATTCAGGGGATAAGAGGATAAATAGATGGATTCGTAATACGTGCAATGAGAAAGTCTTATGGGCGATGTCAGTCTTCTGTTATGGGCTATTGCTCGACAGTTACTCCCCCGTCTCGATTCCCGATGGAGTTCTGTAAGGAGAGCGAGGCGGCAGCAGCAGTCAAGTGACAGCCTCATATTGAACAGGAGTGATATGTAGGATAAGTTTCGACCTCTCCGACAAATGAGAGGGGACAGGATTTTTAGTCTCGGTGTAGACGTACTGTAGAGCTGACCAATTTCATATGCAAAGTTCTCATCGTAAAACACTGCCACGACTCAGAAAAGTTCAGAGGTTGGATCGGCTTTATATTGCTTGTCATAGAGCGTCCCGGTATGTCTCCTCAGGCAGCCCTTCTGGTTGGTTGGTGTGTGTGTGTGTGTGTGTGTGTGTGTGTGCTTTTAAAAGCCTCCTGCTGATTACAGGCACACACTGTTCCCTCCACCTTAATGAACAGAATCACCACTGACACACACAGTTTCCATTTATTACCCTTGTCTCTCATTATGGAATTTCCGTACGTGCGCACGCTCCTCGCTGGTGTACGCGTACGCGTGTGTCTGTGTGTATGCATTAACTCTGCTCCACCGTGGGCCCAGGCGTGTGATTGGCTGCGGATGAGAGCTAAGGTTGGCACAGCAACATTTCCGCAGAAGGCCGTAAAGCAGTAGGCCTGGAGCGTAGGCAGCATCTGCCCCTCCACTGCTGCCAAGACACACACACACGCACACACACACACACACACACACACACACACACACACACACACACACACTTTTATATGCGTGGATTTGCATAAACACTCACACAGATTGACATACATGTATTGACACACACTTGATAATTCACAATCTCTCATTTAGCCCCAGCCCCCTGTCCCCTGTGCCAATCTATCCTCTCTCCTGGCACTTGTCCGGTATTCTCTCACTCCGCTGACCCCTCCCCGTCGCTCCTCTTCCATCTCTGCCACAGCTTTGTCCCTCATAACCTGTTTCTCTCTGTCTCATATTCAATTCTCCAGCCCTCCACTCTATTTGTCTTTTCTTTAAGCTGTCCTTTTCTGTCACGCGCGCCGAGGTAAACTGTTTCTGTGGACCCACTTCTCCAGTCCTCCGCACATTTTCTTCCTCCTCCACCTTTCCTGCCCTGCGACAGCAGCACTCGTTTCAGATCGGCCCCTGTGCTCTCTCTCTCTCTCTCTCTCTCTCTCCCACACACACTACTCAGAGAAACGGACATTTACCCAAAACACACACACACACACACACACACACACACACACACACACACACACACAGTCACTGCTCTGCCACCCACGCTTGGGTTGTTGTGGCCAGGAGATTCTGTCATAACTCAAAGGCTGACCTTTCATAAGCCACTGCTCCAGACAGATGAATAGCCCTATAGCACCGTGTCTATGTGTTGCGCTGTGTGCACATGTGTGTGTGTGTGTGTGTGTGTGTGTGTGTGAGAGAGAGGTTAGGTTTGATAGTTTGAGCAAGTGCATTGCAATTGTGTGTGCACACGAGTAGTTTTGTGTGTATGGCGCTACTGGTAATGCATCACAAGTTTGAGCCTGTGTGTTTGTGTGTGTGTGTGTGTGTGTGTGTGTGTGTGTGTGTGTGTGTGTGCACGTGTGTGTGCGCACCTGTGTGTGTGTTTGTGTGTCATCGGGGCCGTGGCCTGGGTGGAAATAGAGAAAAGGGTGACTGAGTAGCGTGGATAACAAGGGAGGTTAAGAAAAAAACAAATAAGAGCTATAAAGCATCAAACCAAAACCTCCCACACTGCTTACTGCATTTATTGTGTTGCTGTTTTTTTATTTGTGCGTCCTCATGATAAATAAATGATTAAATTAATAATTAAAAAGTGTTTATATTTTTTTTGCATTGAAGGTCCTATAACTGTGTGGGCTTGTTTATCTCAGCGTGTGGAGGGCAATTTTACTGAGACTGTGTTCTTGGAGGCCCTCTGGACATGTTAGCATACTATTGATAATCAATACAGCTTCTGTCCTGCTATTTCAACATCAAAGGAGTTTTCGTCTCTCCCTCGCTCTTTATGTCTCCCACATACGGCACACAGACATGCACGCAGGCACATGCACAAACCCAGAGGAATACACTGTACAAATCTGCATACTGATGCTCGCATAAATAGAAATGTGCACACAAACACATACGCTGTAAGATAATAGACTTCTCCCATGATGTCTGCTTTTTATTGCCTGGAGAAATAAAAAAAAAAGGTAAGGTGGTGTCAAATGGTCGCACAATAACAATAATACCTGTGTAAGAAACTTTCAAAATAACTTTGGAAAAATACATTCATTGGGCTTAAAGCTGTCATTGCATATTCATCTTTTATATTCCTCATGGGGTACATTCATGGTGTTACGATACAGTGGGTTTTTTTAACGGCCGTCCTCAAGCATGTAGGTTGACTGTAAAAGCAGCTTATTAGGGCCCACATTGACATGTATTTTTAAGCAGTGACCTCTAGTGGCTAATACAATTATTAAGGCAGCGGAGGAAGTCAGGGGACGTAGTACTAAGAGTGACAGGTCTGCATCGGTAGAGGTCGGGTGCAGTTGGTCAGTTGCATTATGAAACTCAAGTTCCGAACATGTCATCGGACTGTTTGCACATTAAGTTAGGAACATATTATTGGTATTGCAACAATATTGTAAGGGTGACAGCTGGTACAAAATATCAACACGATGAGATTTTAATAAATATTGATCAGTAATGTGGTTAGAATAATACGGTTAAAACAAATAAAACAGTGTGATAAGGTCAGAAAATTACATCACTTTACTTTAGTGCAACTTTTAGAATGAGGAAATGACAACACTTATCACAATATATAATATATCAATGATATAGATGATAGCCTCATAATATTGATGGATTGCCCAGCAGCCCTCCTCACAGCCACTGAGGGTTGCTGCCAGTTAACACAGGACATTTGCCTGATTGTCTAAACACAACAAATTTATTTTTATAAGTTAGACTATAGTTATAGTTATATGTACGTGAGTTTCCAACTCTTGATCCACTTGTCCCTCTCCTACGCACCTGTCTCGTGTAATTGATGTGCAAAGTGTTCTGAGTCACAGGATTATGATCCTAAATGTTTGCACCTGCCTGTTGTTACTCTAGTTCTGATGTTTGTGCAAGAGCCTAACACAATTGTGCCTTTTATCCTATTGTGGGAAAAACAATACCAAGGACAATCCCCTCAACATTAAACAATAATGCATCATGATCCTCAGGTCGACGAAACGCTGCTCCAAAGGAATATGCCACACAACAACACCTTCCACTTCCTCTGTCTCTATGATATCTACCAAAGCCATGGTAACAACGTTGCCATGACCACCTTAAAACCACTGGCAACAGAGAACATATTGGGAAGGTAATGTCGAAAATGATGCTAAAGATTTCTGTCCCCAAGGACACAGTGTGACTGATGATTTAGAATGTCATTTTTAGACTTTGTTTGAGCAGAAACACGCACAGATCATGAACACACAGCCACCCACAAGCGCACGCGCATACAAACATGCAAAAACATATGCACAAACACACAACACACCCCGACAGACCGTCTGCTCATAAGTAGAGATAAATTATAGATCATGTACCCACTCAGAGCTTGTGCTTCTGCCAGACGGAGTTTCTGGCTGAAATGCTGAGACAGTGTTTCAGCTTCTCATCCCGGTCAAAATTTAGAAAAAATTGTCACAGATGACATATAGATTGACACTTAAACATTTGCCCTGGCATGTCAATATTTTTGAGTTGCTTTTCAAACTGACTAAGTTGGCAAATATGGAAATGTTGCTGGAAGTTTCCTGAGCTTGGTTTATTGGGTTATTCTAAAAGTGGGCATATATTTTATTTATTAAAAATGATCATCCAACACAGTGGAGCATACGCAGTGTATCTTGTATGGAATAATACAGTGCTGTATAGTTGCATGTGACATACTTGGTGCAGGTAAGTGCTTTTTTTTTCTTCCCAGGATGAAAATAGCCAGCTAATTTGTGTTTAAGTCCACAGGTTTTACTCCATCTTGTTCTTTCTGGTATTACAGTGAAATGCAGGGAAAAGTTCAACATTAAAGATTCTGTATTACACATTATTGTGATTTTATTAACCAACTAGTAGATACATGTCTTTTTCTTTGAGGCCCACAGGTTTTGGCAGAGGTTCAGATTTGAGCAGGTGCATCAGGAGATCCAGTGTCAGTTGGAGCTGGAGGAATGTTTTGGACAGTGTTACTTAACTTCATGTTCTTTCACTTGGTAAATATCAACACAATGTAGATCCACCTAGAGATTCTTATCCTAACTAGATCAATGTAGGAGGACAATGTGTAGTACGATAACGTATCAGTGGATGTTGTTGGGTTTAAATGTTAGGGTAAATCTGCCTATTACCGGGAGTGAGGAGGGTAATTATATATTTTACTGCAAAGAACAAAACTAGTTCTGTTAGTGAAGTAGAAATATTTGCTCAATTATTTAAATAATCTCACTGAATATATTTTTCTATAAAAACCTTTGTCCTCATCCGTATTACACTGCTAGTCTGGTAATTTTTTTAATTACGTCCCACTATCCTTATCCAAATGTCTTTCTCCTTAAGGGGATTTTATTTGTTTTTGAATAAACCCTTGTTCTCCATCCCTCGCTGTAGCTTCTAGGTCATAAAGTTATTTGTCTAATAGAAGAGAAGAACTCATTACATCATTAACTTCTGCTGCAGAAAAAAGACAAGAACAAAAATAAAGATCAGTCGAACTGGAGTCGACCAAGTGCCATCATTCCACGTGGTATTAGGACTCGATGAACATGTCTGGCATAAATTTGCTATCTGGGATATTAAATAAATTTGGTACAGTAGACCTGTTTGACCAAATTCACTTCTCTCATGCATTTTATTGCACCATACAAACCCATCTCTGATTTTGTACAGTGGACAGGAATGATTGAAACTGAGATACAAAGGTCCACAACTTAATACTAATATGGACCAGTGGCGTAAAAAGAGAGGCCCATGGAGCTTCCCCTGAATTCTAACCCTGTTCTTTCGGTGCTGTTGCTCGGACCAGGCCCATCTTTAAACTCGGCATTCAGTTTGATCTCAACTACACACCTGTAAAGTTTCATGACTGCATCTTGAACGATTGTGACGCTATCACGTTGAAAAAGATATGTCCATTAACAGACCGTTCCCACTCCCAACCCATTAAATACGACAGCTTGGTCAGTGGCCCAGAGCTTCAAACTCTGACGCTGCAGGTACCCCTCTGGCGTTATGTCTGGAGGCGCCCCTCAAGCATGGTAGTACAAAGGGCGAGAGTGAGGTGGTTGGGGCTGTTGGATGGATCAAAAACAGGACTTACATCCAGGAAGTCAAAGTTAACTTGTTTAATCTGGCTGAACTTTTTTTTACCCAAACCAAGTCTATTAGAGCCAAACGTTACTAAACTGCAGTTTGTAACAGTCTGCACAATGTAAATGGTCCAAAACGGATGAAAACACTTATCTTCAATTTTTGTTGCAAGATTTATTTTTGAACATCCAAATGGTTGTTGCATATTTATGATTGCAACTAAAGCCCAGAGCCTTGCACATGTTATCCTGCGACACTGAAAGGTTAAGTAGAGCGCCATAGTTTGAAACTTTGGGCAGCTGGCCAATACAAGTCTGCTTTTGTGGTATTTCCGGCTACGATAAAACATTTTGCCATGATGACACACACACAGACTCTGAAGGTGAAAGCAATTCCAGAAAGGCTGCTATTACTCCTGCAGCACTATTTTCATATTAACACTGTACATATATCAGGCTGGATTACATCCGTCCACACAACAACCATATTGTGTCACTTGATACTCTTATCCACAATAAAAAAAATGGGCTTTATAAACAGCTTTACCCTTGGGAGTCTTCAGTGATTTCACATAACGACAATAACACAGTAGATACATTAGCTCCCACTTCGCTTGTTGTAGTAAAGGGACAGTGAGTGAGGAGAAACCAGAGAGGTCACATGATAGCAGCAAAATATGATCTCTTTGTCTCTATGTTCTAGTAGCAGAGAGGGAATTACTGATAGAAAACAGAGAATTCGCATAATGGTAACTTAATGACCCCCCCCTTCCGTGTGCCTGTCTCTCTGCTATCTCTGCCTGTATGTGTGTGTGTGTGTGTGGCTCTAAGCTGCTGACTCTGCAGAGCTTTACATTGACCACCGTTCTAATTTTAGACCGTGTGCAAACTTGTTTGACTGGTGTGTGATTTTGTGCACCTTTACTTTCCAGAGAGGTTAATAAAGTGCACGTCCGTGTGTAGGACAATCCATGCACATATGGGCTTCTTTATTTGTGTGTAGCTCGCATGTGTGATGCATCCTTTCCTCTGTATGCATGCGTTCCTACATCTGGGTGCTTCTGTACTTGCGTCTCTGTGGATGTGTGAGTCACTTTGGGCCAGACCACTTTATATTTCCCTTTATTGCTAATCCCCGTCTGTGGCTAAAAATATATAGTGAATCGCCTTTATCCATGGGTCTTTTGGGAGGAGAGGAAACAAGGAGGAGGGCTGAAATAAGAGGAGGGGGGGATAAGAATAGAAGGGGCGTGAAGAGAGATGGGAAGAGACTTAAAAGAAGCAGGGAGATGGAAGGGAGAGAAGGGCGTAAGTGGAACTCTAGGGGGTCATTTAGGTGAAGGCAGAGGGAGAGGTGAGAAAATAGAGGTGGAGGAGGGTGGGAAGAAGAAGCAGCAGCACTGAAGAATATAGGGAGAGTGGCTGAGATGTTCAGGTTGATTAAAAAGAAAAAAGTGCAAAGTGTCTTCTGACCGCGTTTAAGTGCATAAGTGATTATAGCTGTCACTAAGTGCCACATTCAAAGGTTGTCCTAAAAAACCTGCCATCAAAGAACGAGGCCAGATGTGAAGATCCTTCAAATAGGGATAACAGTGCAAGTCTTTCCCCAGTAATCTCCTCAAAGTCATCGTGTTGCACTTGGTTTTACACACATGACGCAGAGGAAGTTTTTCTCCTGAAAAACACATCATGAGAGAGATGTTAGAATCACATATTTTCTCACCTCCTCCATGCAAAGCCAATGTGATGTGATGCTGTGTGATGTCGGTGTGCTGGTCAGTTTTAAAAAGTTACAGGAATTTTCTTGGAAGAAAGATTTCGTGGAAGAAGTTTTCAGATGCAAAGTTAATTTGAAGTATGTGGACCGTTTGAAGCTGTCCTCAGACATTATGAATTTTCAAGGTACAATTAGTAAGGAAGTTGATTGATTAACCCATCCAATACTGGTCCTTTGGGATGGCGGCTGACCCGAAAGTACAATACTTGATGAGTTGGAAATTAAGACTCAAAAATCTACTTTCTTACAAATAGGACCTTGTGAAGTCAAAAGTTTCCATTCAAATGTATCCCAGATTTTAATTGAATTTTGAATGATTCTTTCCAGTCAGATTTTAAGTTAATTGAATTAATTAATGTATTCATTTATGCAATTCATTTCTCAGGACAGTGCATACTGACATGAATATTACTGTAAATATATCAGAATTAGCAAAGAGGATAGTTTTCATCTGTAATCCCTGGCCAGGTGTAAAGTTGGCAAGCTAAACTCATGAAATTAATTTAAGTAAGCTTCATTTATGTCGTGATTTACACACTAAATCCGTTTTCATTGTAATTTTGTCCACTTAAGACAAGCTTAAAAAGTCTTTTGCTGTATTCTGAGATTTCTGTTTCTGCTCTTTTCAATTCGCACATTAAACATGTGCATAAAAAAATGGAACCCCATCTGATATAAAGATGAAACTGGATGTGAACGGATGCACATAGGTGAGCCAAACTTACAAGAGTTGAAATGTTTCAACTTCAGCAACAGCTCTTTTTATTCTCTTATTCACTAGCAAGGACCACGCCGTCAACATGATACGTTTAAATGATTTATTATGAATGAAAAGGAAACAAAATGTTGGAGATCTTGTTCTTCGAGAGTGGGAAGCTTGTAGGGAATCCGCCGCCGCACCCGGGCAGCGACAGACCCCCAAAAACCTCCAATCATTTGAGATTAGATTGTGCGGATCTGAGATCTTTGAAATCTGAACGGATGTAGTGGTGATACGTTTGGGAGGACCAGCGGCCCATGAGTTGTATGAAGTGTTCTGGGATGCCATTACAGGAGGCTGAAGTGGCAGCTCCGATCCTGAAGGAGTGTCCGGAGTAGTTGACGGGTGAAATACTGGACAACGAGAGCACGTGGCGAAAGTGATGGTGGAACCAGAATCGAGTAGCCACTTGTCCGCATTCGGAGATAGGGGATTCGGATTCGGATTCGAAGTGAGTGGTTGAGGTGGTGAATTCGGAGCATCTGAAGAAACCGAAAAAGCAAGCAAGAACATGGCTTCCAGGGTTCGGGCAACTTGAGGAGTGCCGTATCCGGAAGGTATGGTGTGGAGGCAGATTAACAGAAGGTCGGCAGTAATAAGAGTACGGCAAGGACTTTTAGTGGGTTCTTAACATAGGAGTCCTTTAAAAAGC
>OMLP01019411.1:0-10648 GCA_900302685.1 Spondyliosoma cantharus
TAGGTGTGTGTGAGCGTGTGTGTGTGTGTATGTGGATGAGAGGCATTTAGTATGGTATTATATACAGATGTAATATGGCATAGACAGATAATCCACTAAACGTAAATAAGTAAATAAATAAAAATAAATAAATAAATAAAATATATATATATATATACATACAAAAAAAACAAAATAAAACAGTATAAATATGAAAATAAAGAAAGAGAGAAAAAAAAATAATAATTAAACAAAAACAGATAAATAATAATAATCTGCAACATGATATAGTATATATTAACATAGTATAGTGCAATGCAATTTAACCTAATATAATGTGACTAGATAATGTGGGATAAGATAATGTAGTGCAATACAAGATATTATAATATAAAATGCAATATGATTTAATCTAATATAGCGTGAAGAGATAATGTGAGATATGATATTGTAATACAGGGCAAATTAGTATTAGTATAATATAGCATGATGTGATGTAGCACAGTATAATATATAATAACATAATATGAAATCATGTCAACATTTGTTGACATATTGAGATTTGTAGTCCGATGCTGCCCTCTAGAGGTCGAATGTATTATATGTCTGACGCGTGTTGAGGCCGCCAGTTCAGTGAAGGAATGAAATAAAAGGGCTAAAGCCGCAAGACGAAGTCGACTCGATCTTAATGTTATTCATGTAGTTAAGTGACGTAACTCATAAGGATATAACACCCTTTAACCACGCAGCAGCCATGTTGAAAATCTCAGGTCAGTCTGATCCTGATGTGCAGAGATATTTGAGGCACACACACAGACAGACACACAGACAGAGATTTCTTGCTTTTATAGAGAGATGGTAAACATGTTGATACTGAATGTATCAATAAAATGTTCACTGACAAAGTATTTCATTTTGTTTACATTACTAAAGTTTGTATGGTTATCTTTACTCATCCACAGCACATAGTAAAGATTTTGGAAAGATCATTATGTGGTCTATTAAAACATATGTCCACAGAGCCACAACGGGCTCTATTATACCCTTGGCACACAGCGCAGCACAAGTGTCGCTCCTGGATTCATGAATTAATGCCACTGAAACAAATATTGTGGCACATAATATAATATAAGCAGGAATACTAAAAGCTGTAGTAATAAACTCTTGTTAGGAAACATTAGTTTTTCTAAAGTACATATGTGTAGACAGGATCTCAGGATTTATCAGGACAGCTGCTTTATGCTAAACTATTTAACCGTATGAATCTGGATGGGCATATTTGAAACAAAACAGAACATTATGAGCATTAAATACTAATACTAATACTGAAAAAACATGCGCAAATGTGCATGTTAGTTTAGAGATACCCATGCCATTTCTCCTGCTGGTAATGTCATTATCAAATCAAATCAAATCAATTTTACTTATACAGCCCAAAATCACAATCACATTGCCTCAATGGGCTTTTCAATCTGTATAGTGAACGACATCCTTGGTCTTTAGACTCTCAATTCGAGTGAGGAAAAACTTCACATCTTCACAACTTCATACCATGTTGAAAAAACCTTTTAACAGGGAAGAAAAAAAAAGATGGAAAAAACCTCAGGAAGAGCCATGTGATGTTAATCAGAATAAGCAGATTGTTTCTCGTTGGCAGGACAACGTAAATTCTAATACCATAGGAACTCATTGAGACTGAGACCGACTCACTGAAGAAGCTAGCAATCAAAATCAGGACTAATTAAAGGCTAAGTCAAAGAAGTAAGTTTTGAGTTTAGATTTAAAGGCGTCAATAGTGCCAGATTGTCTGATGTCAGCTGGGATGTTATTCCGGAAGAAGGGGGCACGATAAGAAAAAGCCCTGCAGCCAGCTGATGTTTTCATAAACCTGGGAACCGTCAGGAGATGACTGATGACTGTGAAACAGCAGGGTAGAGGGTCCAGTAGCTGAGGATCACATTCCTGTCCCTCAGCGAAGACGAGTGCTACTGTTTAATATGCTCCAGCTCCTGGCGCACCTGGCTCTTCAATGGGAATGGGAGTCGACACTCTGGTGTGATTTATGTTCTGCCCAAAACACACCCATGACTAATTCAGTCTTAAGTCTTAATACAACCCTTTGCGCCATGAGTCGCACTTTGCGCCCAGATTATCCGACTTGGAAACGCACTAAGTGCACTAGCATGCTGCGCTTTAGACCATGCACTATAGACCATCAAAATAGGCCCAACATGTTTATTCACATTGAACTGAAACCACAACCTTTCCCTAACTTTAAATATTCTGTATTGTGTTCATATCTCCATGTTGGGACCCTAGTAGAAAAATGTACATGCTTTAATGTTAAAAAAAAACATTATTTTTCTCATCACATCGCATCCGATCTACCAGACATCATATCAGTGCTATCAGTGAAGTGAGGTGTCTTCACAGAGCCCAAAGGATACTAAAAGACAACAACCACCCAGCCATGGTCTTTTCTTCCTGCTGCCATCTGGCAGAAGATACTGATGTATCTGCTGCGATACTACCAGACTACAGAGCAGCTTCAGTCCTGGGGCTGTGAGACTCATGAACTCATCCTCAACACCCAACAGTAAAACAGTTATTTTCTTTGTAGCATAATGGGACTACAACTTATATTTAATTGTACAACCCTGTCTTGTGGAATGACAAGTAAACAAACCTTGAACCTTTAAACTTAACAAAACTTTTGTTGCCAAAACGTGACTACAGACAGGACCCCATTCTCTGGTGTCACAATCCTGCATATTAAATGCCCACCTCTTTGTGATTCTTGTGTGATAGATACATGTAGCAGTTCATTCTCTCAAAGTTGCCTCTAAACATAAGCCAGGCATATTTTACATTTGTCACCATGACATGGGACATGAGAAAAGATTTTTGTTGTAATATACAAAATTACAATTCTTGAAAACAGGGTTGGATGGACTGTATTACAGAGCAATGCTCTCTTTGTATAGAAAAGTAATGAACTGAAACTGATATTTACATCACAAGTCAGTCAGTATGTTATGAAACACCAGGGTCACAAAACCTCTGCATTAAAATGAATAACATAATCCTTTATTCCACTGATTTGCCAAGATGCTACAGGCCTGCTTCTGGGCCAAAAATATTTGACAGCTGAATAATTCATAGCAAAGCAATACATAACACAGTGTTCAGCCCATGTTAAATGTTCATCTTCATAATGGACGCATTTGTAGTGTTCCTCATTCTTTTTCATTTTTTTCATTCCACAGCAGTTTTCTTGTCTTTGTGATGCAGCGAGAGGAAGAATGTGAAAAAGGGCAAAGCACCTAAAGGGACACGCCTCTTGAATAAACCATTAGTCTCAAATCCCAATCATCAATGTTCAGTTTCAAGAGCTTACAGTAGCAGACAAAATGGTGAAAAGGAAAGAGGAAGACAGGATCTCCCATTTGCTTTTGAAGCCTGATCACTGGATTCATTTTGAACTCTCTCTAAAAATCATTCATGGTTCTTCACCAGAAAAATGCAATACATAAAACACCTCTCTGTCTTAATAAGCATTTATTGCTACTGTACATGAAGGTGTTTTTGTGCTGTGAAGAAAGGAATATGAGTCTGTCTGTCCTCCTTACATACACATAGATATTACAGTAACCAACATCATGTCACTGAGGCAGAGTCATATTTTTCCTCTGGAAAATTCACTCTTATTTGTCTCCTGAACGAACAGAATCGAGCACTTATTCAATATTTTTCTGTACAGCAAGGGGCATCTGGATCAAACAGTTGTCTTGCTGTGGATGACATAAAAACAGACATGAAAGGAAAAGGGAGAAGCAACCTCCTTCTGTGCTTCTAAATGGGATTTCTTTGATTTCGGCTTCTCCAGCTGGATTGGCTGACCACTTAATGCGTGTGCAGCACTACAGAGAACATGGAAGCACTGAAAGGATAGCAGCAGGCCATGGCCATGTGCTTCTGACACATTGTAACTACAATGGTGAAAGGGTCCAGAGTCTGTGTGTGTGTGTGTGTGTGTGTGTGTGTGTGTGTGTGTGTGCGTGCGTGTGTGTGTTTGTATTTTTGTGCTTTTGTTATTTGTAAGATAATACAGACTGGCAAATGAGGTGTGGATCTTTTTAGTCTTTAATCACTGTTTAGTCCCTGTCAGTGAAACTCAACACTTCCTGCACATGACTCTCAGTAACAGCTTCCAAGGTGTATTGTAATGATACTATTTCATATAGTGCAAAGTGTAGTGATATGTAAGCCAAGGCAAGGCAAGTTTGTTTGTATAGCACAATTCAGACACAAGGCAACTCAAGATGCTTTACAGGAGCATACAAATTACATTAAAAGACATTAAAAAATTCATTTAAAAGACATTAAAAATTGCATTAAAAAGACATTAAGAAGCAAACATTAAAACAAGTAGGCTAAAATAAAAAAGGTTTAAAAGAGACAAGACTGTAGAATAAAAGTCATAATGCAGTTCAAAGACTTGAAATGTAAACATGTTTAATTATTCTATATCAACTGCATCGTGCAATCAACATCTACACAAATTAAAAAAAAAGCAAAGTAGACCTGGCAGTAATTAATTAATTAGTGACAAAAGTAAAACATTATAAGTTAATCATTCTCAAAAGAGGTTCCTATCCCCCTTACATCACTGTATACATATATATATATATCAACAAATATAACTCAATTACTTGGCTACACCTTAAAACTCATTAAGTCCAAATTACACAGTTGTTCCAAGTAAACTCTTAGGGCAAAAACACTTGTAAACTTGTAAATAACAGAGCCTTTTATCTAAAGAACTTTTGTATTTGTAGAGAAATTCACTGTAAAAAATACCAATGAAATTGACTTCATTGTCCACGTTGCTACATTTTCTGAATTGCATCTGATGTACTGATGGCTTTGCCAGTTTGGTTGCTTTTGCTTGATGAAGTATAGACCAGGCAGTCTTCTGAGATGCAGTGAAGGTCACACACATAGGGATGGGGATGAGGATTGAATTTAGCAGGCGGTGTGGTGAACTCTGAAGGAAACCGAAGAAGGCCGATGAGAAATGTCAATTCCGGAGTATGGGCTAGATGGCAAGGTATGAGGCTAGAATGTAGGGTATCAAAGCAATGGAATGGATTTTCTTGACCATTTGTGTCTCCGCAGGGGAGTGGCGATTAAGACGAGGGTCGATTTAAAAAACTGATGAAGATGGTTGGAGAGGTTTTTGAAAGAACTTGGGTGCCCATGTGGCTTAGAACCACCATTGGCTGTAGAAACCCCAAAATTGACAGAAGGGGCAGCATCAGTGAATAGCTGAATGTTGTGTGGGTCTTCTTAGAAGAAGGTGATGCCGTTCCAGTCTGCGAGAAGGTGTTTCCAGTAAGGCTGTGCATCTCTCCCTTATAAGCTGATTCGATATGTATCTAGATACATGGGCTGTGATACAATTCAGGGAAGATGCTTTATATTATGGAATGATACCATAGGATTTTATTCTGATACAGTACAAATTGATTCAGTTTGTGTACAATAAGATACAATCCGATACAATTATTTAATTCATGTAGATATTTATTTTCTATTACGTTAGGAGAAGCTGTTTATGGGAGGAATTATGTGATTGAATTTCCCAGTGCTGGGATGTTGATGGGCATTGAAGCGGATGTGGTTAATCAGTGGTTGGTTGGGTTGTGGAGATGGGCAGGTCGAGAGTGGCCACAGCCACAAAAGGAGCACACAGGCAGCAATCTGCACTGAGGCATGCTGCAAAAAATATAATATTACAATAAACAATATAATAAAAAGTTAAGAAATAGAAATAGATTCATATACATTGTATATAAATAATATTGTAGAATATGAACAGTGTAATTATAAACGGTGTCGAAATGTGTTGTTAATAAATAATAAATATGGGTATGAAAACTGCTGGTCTCCAGTAGACTACTCCATAGAAAATGGGTGATGCCAGCACAGAGTCATAGAAAATTGTCAGGGTTAGGTTAATAAATGTGTTTTCAGGCAGGATTTAAAGGTGGAGACAGTGTCAGAAGTGCTCCCCTGGTGGGAGAGAGTTCCAAAGACTGGGGGCAGATCAGCTGAAAGCTCTTGACCCCATGGCTGGTTAGGTTGGCAGATGGGGCAAAGAGCTGGATGGTAGAAGAGGATCGGAGAGTGCGGGAGGGTGTGTGGATATGGATAAGTTCAGCGAGATATGATGCGAGGTTATCTTGAAGGTGAGGAGTAGAATCTTAAAATCAATGATTTGATATAGAGCCAATGGAGCTGATGATGATATGAGCAGCTTTGTTCTGGACCAGTTGGAGTTTATGGAGTGATTTCTGAGGAAGACCATGGAGGAGAGAATTACAGTAGTCCAGACCAGATGTAATCAGGGTGTTTACCCTGTTTAGGGAGAAAAGCAGTGCAGGTTGGTGTAAGTGAGGGACGGAGACGGTTGATGTTGCATAGATGGAAGTATGCAGACCAGGCAACGTTATTGATGTGGGCTTCGAAGGTTAAGGTGCTGTCCAGGATGACACCCAGGCTCTTTTTTTTTCTTGGTGGGACAGTGGAATTATCGATGGACATGGAGAAGGGGTTGTGCTTTGCTAGGGTGGATCTGGTTCCAATGAGGAGGACCTCGGTTTTGTCACTGTTCAGTTTAAGGTTGAGTGAGAACCATGATTTAATTTCCAGTAGGCAGTTGGATAGAGCAGTGGGTAGCATAGTGGAAGTAGGCTTGGTGGAAATATAGAGCTGGGTATCTTCAGCATAGCAGTGGAATTGAATATGAAATTTCCTGAGAATGTGTCCAAGGGACAGAATGTAAATAGTGAACAGGAGGGGGCAGTCTTTAGTGGTGATGGAACAACACCAGAAGTCAGTGAGGAATGGATGATGTCAGTTATGAGAGAGGACAAGGCAGGCAGGCAGCTTTTTACCAGCTAGGTAGGTAGGGGGTCTAACTGGCAGGTGGATGATTTGGATTTAAGGATGAGTCTGGTAATTTCAGAGACAGTTGGCAGTTTGAAGCTGGCAAGTGGAGAGCTGATGGAAAATGTGGGCAGAGAGTGTAGAGAGGATGTAGAGTTTTTTGAAGCAGTCAATGTCTGGTGGATGTTTTCAATTTTGGCATTGAAGAAGGTCATGAAGTTATCACACCGTGTAACTGTGAGTAAGTGAGGTGGTTGCAGAATATTGTTGATGGTTGAGAATAGGGCTCTAGTGTTCCCATCCACTGTCCTGATTCAGGTTGAGTAGTATGTGGTTTTGGCTGAATAAATAGAGTCCTTGTATTGGAGTATGTGATTATGATACATTTCTTTGTGTACTGCTAGGCCAGTTTTGACATGAAGGCGTTCCAGACGATGGCCTTTAGTTTCGAGCTGGCGTAGTGCTGGTGTAAACCAAGGAGCAGAGAGGGCAAAGGAAACAGACCTTGTTTTCAGGGGTGCAAGAGTGTTTAGCAGTCGATGAAGTCCAAGATTGCAGTGGGGTACCAGTTCATCTGTGGTAGATAAATTGTCTCTGCTGGGAAAGTCATCAATTCCATTAGAGAGGGCCGAAGTCAATATTTGATGTTTTGAAATGTGATAGAGTGAGAAATGTTAGTCTTGGACAATCTTAGCTTGACATTAAAGGATATTAGCTTGTGGTCTGAGATTGGCAAATCTGAAGCACAACAGTTTTGAGGGGTTACACCAGAACAGCAGATTAGGTCAAGAATGTGTCCTTTGGAGTGTGTCGGAAGTCAATATATTGCTGTAATCCAAAGTTGTCAAGGCATGAAGTAAAGTCCTTCGTAAAAACATTGTTGATGCTATCCAAGCAGATATTAACACTCTGAGGTCGAATGACGCGTCAAAGTCACGTGACCAATTTAAGATGACATAGCAGCAAGACGCAGCCTCTGTGAATTTCGGTTGTGACTTTATGGGTTGGTGTGGCCTTCGAACTACATACCAGTTTTTAAATTGTGTTGATAGGCCAAGTAAAACCGGATTTACACTAACGCTACGCCACGCTTTTTCGCGAACATTGCCGTCACGTTTCCTGCGTGTTTGGTGCAGGAAGAAACGGTAAAAACGGGCTATTCTCATGAAAGTGTCCGCAAGCAGGAAGTGTTTGCGAGCTAAAAAACACGTTCCTATTGGTGGAAAAAGGCACCGCACCAACAAATCACAAAATTATATGGCAAAACACGTGATTTAGTTGCTGAGGAACAGGGGGAAGTTGTGGGAGGGACAGCGGTGAAAGAGTGACAGCAGCAGTGATTTTGATAGAAACAACGATAGAGATAGCGAGTTTTGAGAGTTGAGAGATTTGTAACATTGAGCGTGTTTTGAGTGTAAAGTTAGTGTGTTATGTAGTGTAGTCGTTTTTTTGTTTTGTGAGTCAAAACAATGACGAGACTGCTGAATGTGGAGCAGGCAGTGCAGCTGGAAGGAGCTGAGGGAGCCCTGAGCCATAGGCATTGCCTGCATTTAAATGTAAATAGTTACATATAACTTTGTAAATTTCAAAAACTTAAGCACAATTTTAGCAAACAACAATTTATATTTGCATTAAAGGTAATAAAATTGGTTCGTTAAACATATATGTGGTTTTCACAGTAAAAAATCTAACTGATTTTATGTTTTTTTGTGATTTTAGGTCCATTGTGTTAATACAGTATGTCAAAATGAAAAAAATAACTGTACAGTCACACATGTGAGGTTGTGCTGAAAATAATGACACCAAACAAGGCAAGTTAAATAGTTTTTAAGGAGAACTATAATGGTAAAATCAAAAATAGTCAAAAACGATTATACAACAGTTAAACAATTATACCCCAGACCCCTGAGGGTTAAAATCACCCAGCAATATTAAGTCTGGGGACACAGAACATAAGGTTGTTAAGAAGGCAGAGAATTCCTGTAGGAAGGCATTATTCGGCTTGGGTGGTCGATAGATAGTGGCCAAAATAGTAGGAGTTGGGCCCTTGATTTGTAGAGCAATGGACTCGCACTATAATGGAGGACACTTTCCATAATTGATTGTATAATGTTGCCAGGCCACCCCCTCTGCCAGAGGTAGGGGTTGTGATGAATAGACAAATCCAGGAGGAATAGTTTGATTAAGGTGTGAAAAGTCATTAGGCTGCTGCCATGTCTCAGTCAAGCAAAATAAATCAAACTTATGATCATTCAGTAGATCATAGAGCAGATTTCCCTTTTTGGTCAGTGAGTGGATGTTAAATAACCCAAAGGTTAGATTGCTGGTGTGAGGTTTGGTGTTAGCTGACCTGGTTGGATTAACAAGCACACTGTGATCAATAGTTCAACTGCACCTGTGCGTGTGTATTGATTTGCGATGTGAAATAACAACGGGAATTGGAATCCGGTTAATCACAACAGTGGAAGTTGCTTTATGACAGCCAGTAGGAGACAGTGGACCATGGTAGGGGCGTTGAGCCATGGAGAGTGTCAGTACCTGGGTTGTGTTGTGTTGTGGGCTGTGTGCTGCAAGAGTTGATGGAGAGGAAGAAGGCTCCAGGTGGGGGGCATGGCAGGTCAGCAGTCAATCACACGGAGCAGTGGTCTGGACAGAATGCTGGATGTTAGCTGCTAATACTGTGCTACCGAGACTGTTCAGGTGAAGTCCATCAGTACGGAAGAGGGAAGGACGGTTCCAGAACAGGTTGAAGTTGTCGATCAAACCAATGTTGTGAATTCTGCAGGTGGACTGGAGCCAGGTGTTAAGACTGAGGATTCTGGAGAAACGCCCAGGTCCTCCTTGTTGCCCGACCGAAAGGCCCTCTTTTGTCCTTAAGGAGAGCCTTTATGTCAGGATCCAGGGTTTGTTGTTTGAAAAACACTGTACAGTTCCCGTGCGTACGGTGTTGTCCACACAGAAGTTTATGTAGTCCAGAAATGCACAGTTCTTCTCACACAGTTGAGTCAAAACCGTCCCTTCAGACTCCTCAGTCCATGCCAAAACTGTGCGGGTTTCCGCTGGTTGCCTGTTAAGCAGGGGCTTGTACATAGGCAGGAGATGCACCAGGTTGTGGTCAGATCTTCCCAGGGTAGGGAGGGGGGAAGAGTTGTATGCCTCCTTGCTGTTGGCATAAAATAAGTCCAGTGTTTTATTGTCCCTGGTGTGGCAGTTGACATACTGAGTGAATGTGGGCAGGGTGGAGGACAGAGAGGCATGTGGGTGCTGTGTCTGCAGTAAGCTTGTGACAGAGTGGAGAACATCACAAGCTGCAACAGCGTAGGGGGGGATATACACTGCGATCATGATCACCTTTGTAAACTCCCTTGGGAGGTAGTACGGCCATATGCTAACTGCTAAAAGTTCAATGTCCTTACTAGAGCTGCATGATATATCGTTTGTTTGAGAATCGTCATTGCGATGTACATGTGCGCAATAGTCACATCGCAGGGCTTACGATGTAGGAGGCAAATTAACTCATCTAATTTCAAGTTTACCTGACACACACACTGTGCATGCAGAGGCTGCACAGCGTGTGCAGAGGCTGCATGCACAGTGATCCGTCAATCACATTAGTTCTCATTCAGTGTGCCAAAGCAGACCACGCCCCTGCACATGGAGTGAGTTGCCGGTAACAACATTGAAAAATGAGCGAAGAACAAGTGCCGAAAATGCCGAA